>JANHFL010009360.1:6646-25436 GCA_032468155.1 Oxyrhabdium leporinum | reverse complement strand
AACTCTTAACTATCTCTTTTTTCTGTTTTTCTGTAACATTTTTCACTAATATCTTAGTTTTTTCTTTATTTATTTTCTTTATTTTATTTTCTTTGGAGATTATCCAAAGGCTGTGTCTGTTTCAGTGATTCTTAACTCTTTCTCTAAATGATCTGTTTAAAATTGTACATATTTGCTTTTAAGTGGCTGCCATTAAAATAAAAAACCTGCATCACTTTTAGCCAAACACCTGACAATACTGTTTTAATAGAGCCATAACAGCCCTCTCTTTCAGTGTTTTGCACAACATCCATTTTTAGAAAAAGCATATAGAGCTAGGAAGCATCTGAAAATCTATCCTTAAATCTCAATACTAAAATAATGGTATCCATTGCAAAGGCAAGCAACATCCAGAATGCTAATTGCATGCAAGCTATTATTGTGATGTATAACTAACCTTAATAGTTTTGCTAATTTTTGTTTCACTTATGGTTTCTAGATTTCATTCTTTAATTTTAAAACGTTAGCTATCTTTCAAAGAGCTCATACTGCAATCACTGTACAAGAGTTTTTTAATAAGCTACATTTAAGTTCTCCTTTTTGGTTTTGCTTTTTACACATTGATTTTAAGTCATTTGAATAGCGATATTAATTCTGTTAAGCAACTAGTGCATTCCTAAAACATATGTTAACATATATTATGGAGAAATAAAACAGACTCTGCTGGGAATAATTGTCAAGCAAATTCAAATTGTTTGATTTTCTTCCAGAAGCACTCTAAAAAGAAGTTAGCTTCATTTCATAAGTGCCTCCTTGACCCATTTCTTCAGTTTGCCCCAAATTAATTGTATATGCCAGATGGTCATTATTTACACACTTAACATTTTTTCTGTCTACTATAATCCTGGAAACTGGTGATTTTTTCCATTGTGGATATTGAGCTTTATTTAAGACATGTTTTAGTGGGAAAAGATTGTTTATGAGCTATTCAAAACAATGTATCAGATATGAAGGTCATTCAGCTGCTATATTTCCATTTAGTCTTTGAAAGATTGTGGGGATGTTAGAAAGATTCTCTTTTTAAAAAAAAAAGAATAATCTCTCCCTTGACAATTTTGAGTCCTTAATGGTACATTGACTCTCTGTAACATGTCTTCTTTCAGTTACAAATAGTATACTCATCTAATAAATGAAGTTGATGTTTAACAGAAAAGTACAATGAACCATAACCAGAGGTGAAATCTAGCCGGTTCTCACCGGTTCGAGTGAACTGGTAGGGAAAATTTTGATTGGTTCGTAGAACCGGCAAATATCACCTATGGCTGACCCGCCCCTACCCACCTGCTCACTGCTCACCCTGCCCCCTGTTCACCCCGCCCCACTTGCTGCTCGCCCCGCCCGCCCAATCATTCTTCATTTCGCCTCCCCACCCCAGCATAGGCTTAGCAGCCTATATAACTTTACCAAGCAATTAGTGTCTCTGCCTGCCTTCCCACAAGGACGTGCCTGAGGCCCAACTGCTCCTGATCTGCCTGCCTGCCTGGGTAAGTAAGCCGCTGGTGTCGCTTGCCTCCCTGTCCCTTCCCACCTGGCTCTGCATCCCCATGCAGCTTAGCTACCTGCCCCCCCACGGTCCCCAGAGCTTGCCTGCTGCTGCCGCCACTTGCTTTCCTTCCCACCCGGTGCTGCGTCCCCACACGGCCTAGCTAACTGCCTGCTTCATGGTTCCCGTAGCTTCCCCACTGTCTTCCCTGCCTTCCCCGCTCAGTTCCAGCCAGAAAAGAGGTGGTGGCAGTCCGTTCACACCAGCAAAAAGCGGTGCCAGAATCCTCCAGCCACCACCTCTTTGCCGGTTCGGTTCCGGCAGGCCCTTCACGCTGGCAAAAAGCGGTGCCAGAAGCCTCCAGCCGCCACTCCTTGCCGGCGTGAGAGGCCTCCAGCCGCCACTCCCGGCTCTGTTCTGGCTGGCAAAGAGGCAGAGGCTGCAGGCTTTTCGTGCCGGCCAAAAGCGGTGCCAGAAGCCTCCAGCCGCCACCTCCTTGCCGGCGCGAGAGGCCTCCAGCTGCCACTCCCGGCTCCGTTCTGGCTGGCAAGAGGTGGCAGCTGCAGGCCCTTTGCAGCGGCAAAAAGTGGCGTGAGAATCCTGTAGCTGCCACCTCTTTGCTGGCGTGAGAAGCTTCCAGCCGCCAGAGAAGGGCAACGCTTTACCGTTGCTGTTGCCCTTTTTTCCACCTAAACTTTTGCCTGCATTTGGCAGGCAGTCAGCATCGCTGTCTCTACAGCATCGGTTACGTGACTGAGTGGGTGTGGCCAACTCGACATCACTCACATTAAGGTGCCACCACCCCACCTTGCCATGAGTGACATTGAGTTGGCCATGCCCACTCAGTCACCTGACACCCACCAAGCCACGGCCATAGAACTGGTGGTGAAAAAAAATAGATTTCACCACTGCACACACCTATGCTCAACTGTTCATGCTGTGGTGATAACATCCCACAAAATAAGAATAAAGAATGAGACAGAATGACAATAAAGAATTTTATCAGTTAACAGGAAGGTTAGATTAGAACATAAGGAAAATATTTTAATCAACATAGCATGCTAAGTTTAAGGCAAAACCTATTTATAACACCAAACTTTTTATTTATATTTATTTATAACTGGGCCAACTTTTTTTTAAAGAAGCCTTTCTTATAACACCATAAGGGGCAAGCCTTTCCTGACTGAGGGGTTTTTAAATGGGTTTTAAATTTTTAGGGGTTAGTTTTAAAAATGGGGTTTTAAAGGAATTTTTATATTTTTATATTTTTTATGTGAACCGCCCCGAGTCCTCGGAATGGGGCGGTATATAAATTTAATAAATAATAATAATAATAAATGAATTAAATGTGTTAACTGCACTGACCATATTAATCAGTTGACTGTAAGCATGTTAGATATAACTGTTATATAGTTCCCACACCATGTTAATTTATAATTGCCAATTCAAGCTGACACCACTCCTAGAGATTTTACATTCCCTGTAAAATATCCATGTGTCAGAGTGATCTGTGGGTATAAACTATGCCACATTTCAAAAAATGGCCAGGGAAAATTAATGAATAATGACCACAAATTAAAGTAATTGTTGCTCAAACAAAATACAATTAAACAAATGTTGGAATCCCCCATTTGATTATATTGGTGATCTACCGCACACAGAACCATACAATGCAAACAGACTTTCCCTTCCCTCCTTCCAGAAAAGAAGAAGAAGAAAACAACAAGAAGAAAAAAAACAGGATTGGAAATTGAGAAGGTAGGTTGTTGTTGGGTGGGTGGGTAGGTAGGTAGGAGGGAAGGATGGAAGGAAGACCTAGTTAGGCATTGGAATAAAGGTAATGTTTACTAATGTTCACTAGCCATATTGCCTTTACAGAAATGTACCCTTTCAATCCACAGGTTTTGAGAGAGAAAAAAACTTGTGTTCCTAGGCAAATGAAATAAATATAATATTTCTTATGTCTCCTTTTATATATTATAGCATAAAGTTATATGTCATGGATTTACCATGGACTGGTAGATAGCATTATAAATTCCCTTTCCACAGAAAATATAGCATTAAATCTTATTAAACTTTATTCTATCATTGTCATAGTCCAGAAACTCAGAAAAAAAAAATTCTGAAATTAGAAAAAAATCTAAATAAGAACCAGTGGTGACTGAAAATGCAGCAGAGTGATCCAAAGACTGGGTTTTGTGAACTAACGCCTTTTTCTATGAAAAGGTAAATGAATAAATTAGTTAAATATGTAACTGGATTGCAAGGTTTGTTTTGGTTTGAGCCAGAACCAGTGTGATACCAAGTCAAACTAGTGAAAAGTTAAATCCAGATTCTAAGCACTTCTTCCACACTTTTAGGAAAATCCAAAATAGAGTGGAAATTGGTATTTTGTGGCTATTTGAAGTGGCTATCAGTAGGAATTAATATTTAGGATTCTATCAAGTAAAATGTGATTTTCCTTATTGACAATTTTTATTGAATATCCTTTTATTTGTCTAAAAACCAGGATTAAACTTATCTGATATAAATCCAACAGGAAGTATGCAGAGGCATATCTCTGCATGATATCACCTGTCAAGTAAATTATATTATGCATTGTTACGATTTTTTTTTAAAGTCTGAAATCTACTTTTAACAACTGATAAAAACATAAGTGCACAATCCTATTTGTGATTAAAAAACATTAGCCTAAATTAGAAGTATGTGCCCCTGAGACCCTTCTTTGTGCCCCCCAAAACCTCCTGGGTATTAACTGACCCATTTTCTGTTTTGCTTTTTAAAATTTTCCTAGGATATCAAAGAAATAAGATATCTTGATATACTTACACACATTAAAGAGAAAAAATAAATAAAATATAGAATGTTCTTCAAATAAAATGTATACAAAGTCAATATCCATGTCAATATCATTCTCTTGTCTGCTATAAAAATAAAAGAAAATGAAGGCTGAAAAACTATTGCCCCCATCCTGGGACAAATGACTGGTTTTCCAAACAACTTTAAATGTTTGTATATATAGAATTACTTATTCTGCAGAGGAATTGCATGATTGGTATATATGTTTATTTAAAGTATTTGCACTCTGGCGTATGTAGATGTTTGGTATTCTAACTACTGAACACAATTAAATAACATATTTTTAAATCCCAACAATGGACACACTTACAGTTGGCTTTTTATCCACTACAATTCCAGCAAGCAATTGAGATTGTGGACCTGCAGTCTTTAAATCGTATCGATTTTGTTCT
Organism: Oxyrhabdium leporinum; assembly: GCA_032468155.1. Lineage (NCBI taxonomy): Eukaryota > Metazoa > Chordata > Lepidosauria > Squamata > Cyclocoridae > Oxyrhabdium > Oxyrhabdium leporinum. The sequence goes on along the minus strand of JANHFL010009360.1, from coordinate 20,663 downwards.
CGAATCTGGAGATTAAAAAAAAGTTTTTAAATACCCAGTCCCAATAGAAGGCTTTCTATATTCCTAAGAAATTACTTTATTAATTCAATATCATGAGGCTTTCTTTCCATCTATTTAAATTCCCAATACTTCTGGGGTAATGTTTAGGGCTTCCATCTAAACATGCTGATGAATGATCATTCCTGCATTTCTTTTGTTCCAGAGTTTCTGCCATCATTAAACAGATATTTTCAGTTTGACTAAGTTTAGCCGTACGTTCTTGCACGGCTGCAATTTGTTATTAACTATTCTCCTTTGAGAACTGCAAAACTGCCTTCTGTTGGCAACAGAGCATTTGTGAATCTGGACAAAATATTTTAGGCATAAAAGTACTCTGTTATAACTCCTCTGACCACAAAAACTAATTCAAACACAACTTATTTGCCAGATAAACCTGCATATCTAAACTTGATAAAAGTCTAAGTTAATATCTGTGTGATATCTTTTCCAAGTATGAGAGCAACCTCTTTTGAACCCAGTCAACAATTTTGGAATAGTGGTATAGCTCTTTTATTACTACCAGATGTTGAACAAAACACTCAGACCCTCTGCGTGAAACATCATGTTTCTGGCAGAACAATCAAGGGTGGATCTTGAATTTGATGAACATCAAATAAAGCATTAGAAAAAGCAGTCAGCAATTTGCACTTATAAAGATTTCTTTAAAGTTGTTTCTCACTGCTACTCTAAACTGTATTAACTATACTGAAGCAAAAAAACCAGAAATGTGCTACCATGACAGACTTTCTCTTGTGCAAACTACTTCGCTTGTTCTTTGAAAACCAAAGGAAGCTTCAAAAACAGCATAATGTTAAATCGGAGCAAAAGGGAGTAACATTACAATTATATATACAATTATATTCTCTTGAAACATAGAAATTCAAAGCAAAAGGGGTTCCCAGAACAGTAATATGGAGTATTTGTCAAGTTTCTAAGTAACAAGCCCAACGCAATCAAAACTCTGAGGCCTGGAGTTTCCTCAAAGTATGAATTAGGAATGTCATATTGGCACAGCTGGTGAAAACCCGACTCTGAAATACCTGTTGTTTTCACCACCCAAACTAAAACCCAAAGTCCTTGCCCCCAGGTCACATGTCCGTCACATGGTCCAATCAGGTCACAGTCCCAACTCCAGTTGGTTTCAGTCCACATCTTCCCAGCACCTGGTGAGAACGTCCTTGGCTCCCAGGAGAAAGAACTTTATTTTGGCTACACATCCCCAACTATCTCTATCTGCCCCCTCCCGTTCCCACAGTTTCAACCGGCCTTGCTGAGGCAGCCCCGAAGATGCTCCAATATGGTGTCAGGGCTGACAGTATTCTGCTACCTCCAAGCTACCTTTGAAGCACTACCGGTAGTAAAACTTAATACTAGGCAAATGGGATAATTTAGCAAGTCTCTGTAGCAACTTATTAAGAAGTAAATGTGGTCATGAAACAAAACATACCTTATTTCTCTTTTCCAACACATCACTTGGATTTGTATTCAGAGGAACAAACTGATTTGGATCTTCAATTTTTATTGGAGTTCCCCCACTAATCTTAGTGGAATCTTCAGCTTTTATCCACTGGGAAAAGGGGGAAGAAAGAGATGATTTTAAGAAAATAGGAAAAGGAAATGAGTGCAGTTTAATGTCTGGAGAAGGCATGGAGATTCTTGAGCAATGAACTTGTTATTTAAATATGAAAAAAAAGAAAGTAAAATAAACCCCAACCCCAACACTTAAATGGTTAGGGTGATGGCACATATAGTATTTTATCAATAAGCATTTTTTAAAGTTTCTTAAGCATTATGGTCCCTAATTTGAATTATTTTGTGTAGTTCTAATCATCCGTAAAATATTTAATTTAGTATATTAAAATAATACAGTTGCTTTGTGTAATATGTAAGCAGGAACAGTTCTTTATGAGACACTAAAATGTACACATTAATTCATTCCTTAGACAGCGGTCTTAATTTTGTTGTTTCCCTAAAGCAGTACTTTATTAAGATATTCAATTAAAAAATACAAAAATGAAAATGGGTGAACTGTTCAACCACCACCAGGTGGAGCTAATCATATACTTCCATTACATTACAACTGATCTGTATAAAGCATATTTTTATTTATGTTCTCTGTACAATATTGAGAAAGTACAGAACCACGACAGTAGGGGATAAAAATATCCTTTTTATCACAATACTTTGAATAAAAAATTATGCAGAAACTATTGAATACTTGTTTATCCCTCATCAAAGGCAATCACCTAATTCAGTGGTATTTAGTGGTTTGCATGAAAAAAAATTTTCTTGCCCATATTCCCCAGTTGTTTGTATAGGAGCTCAGTCCTGAGGTGATTTATAGTTGAATTACACGCCAATAGTTCTCTAAAAAGACAAGATAACAAATACAAGAAGTTGCCTTATACGAAGACAGATCCCTGGTTCCTCGTAGTTAAAAACTGTCCAACTTGCTGGCCACACCTAGTTGATGTTGGATGAACTCACAATATTAACCAGGGCCAGATGTAGTATTCAAATGGGAGACCTTCAGGACATAAAAGGGCTGCTACCTAGAAGGCAATGGCTAATCTCTTCTATGCTATTGTGGGGAAAATGGTAAGGAAACGTCCATTAAGTCACCAGGATTCAAGACTTGCCCTATATCTTTCAGCTTAAAATGATCTTTATTGCCCAGAGGTACTCTGGCCTTCAGTTAGGAATCTACCTAGACACATCTAGGTAGGAAAACTATTTCAATTCTCTGGATAAGCACTACCTACTGTTGTTTTGGTCCTGGGGCTTGTTTCTCCATTCCGAGATTCTTCAGGAACATCCACTTTCAAATATGTATTTGGTGAGTTTAGCCACCTTGTTTTCTCCCGCTGCTGTTTTTGTGCTAGGAATTTCAGAGGGGAAATTGGGATTGAATCATCATCAAAGGAAAACGCTGTCACTGTGGCTGGGATTTCAACATCACTCTTGTGCCGGGGTTTCTCCCTCACTAAGGGCTGACGATAAGCATAGCCTGTTCTATAACCCTGTGGGAAGAAATTGTAGGAAATACACTGTCAGCCCTTTGAGGTAATCCAAGCAGCAACGTAAGTACTAACACTACCTTTATTACAGTAACAGAATCTTGCAAGACTGAAAGCACTTTTCCTGTCTGTTACTTTCCCTTTCCCAACTAGAGAGAATCCCCACTCATCCTTCTTAGGACAGAATTTGTTTATCAGACCCATTGTTTAGGCTGTAGTTCTTTCTATTTGCCAGTCATTCCCACATGTCATTATATATTCTGAAGTTGTGCATAAAAAATAACCTAAATAAAGTGATTAAACTAAACATGAACATTTAAATACAGTTTATCTCATGTTTACATACAGAAATGATACTACTTCCAGTCATCCAATCTATCTTTTTTCCCCCTCCAGGAATGCCACTAGAATTCATGTAAGCCCTCAACATAATCCAAAAATAAATGGAAATGGCAAACAGTAGTTTGAGTTCCATTCTTTCCTAGAAAAGCAATTTTCCCTATCATATTGGGGTGGTGAGGATCATGAAAAAAAAATCAAAGCCATTCTTAAGTAGACTGTAAGAACCCAACGGTGAACTTGGAAGTGAGAGAAGATTGATGAAATGACTTGAAATAGGAGTCGAGCAAAGAAAAGTAACAGCAAGGAACTGGGAAAGCTACCTAGGACGATGGCTAACCTTCTCGGCACCGAGTGCTGAAACAGGAGCGTGCGCACGTGCCGGAAACCGGAAGAGCAGCTCTATGACGCGAGCACAGGTAGGAGCGCCGGAAACCGGAAGCTTAGCTTCCTGGCATGTGCATGCGCACCAGCCACCTGGTCTTCCAGTTTCTAACGTGAATGCGTGCATGAAGACCAGCTAGCCAGCACTTGCATGAGTTCTGGGAAGCTGCTCTTCCGGTTTCTGGTGCTCCCACGTGTGCGAAGCCAGCTGGCTGGCACGCATGTGCATGGCAGAACCCAGAAGAAAAATGGGCAACGACTGTTGTGCCTGGAGAGATGGCTCTGTGTGCTACTTTCGGCACGCGTGGCATAGGTTCGCCATCACGGACTTAGGACGAGTGGAAAGTAACTAAGGAAGATAAATAATTGAAAGATAAATTTTAGAAACAGTACTTTTTACATGGACCAGCTCTTGAAAGGATGAAAGCCTAACATGGAATATGAATGGAGCAAATGCTCCTGAAAACAAAAAAATATTTCATTATTTGAAAAACTAAAACAATTCGTTTATAATTTGTTTACAAGAAATACATATTAGAAGAAAAGATAAAAATATTTGATTTATATCAATTTAGAAAAGTTTTTCTTTTATTGGGAATGAAAGACAAATGGAGCTGTTTCGTATATAAATCCTCAATTACGAACAGAACTGATATTGACTATGGCAGGTATATTGGGGTGTAAGTTAATTTACATGAGGCTAGGAATTTATGCCTGAAATGAAGATAAAACAGAATTTTATAAAGGAGTCTTGGATAAATTAATGGATAAATTATATAAAAATTGGTGTCTAACAGGAGATTAGAATGTAATGATTTGCACGCAAAAAAAAATAAGAATCACTGAAAAAGTTATTAAGGAAAGACAATGAAAACTGTCAAAAAAATTTAAAAATATAATGGACAATTTACAGGTTGCATATTCATGGAGATAGAAGGAAGGCATGGTTATCATCTATAAATTGCTTCACAGTATTGGGGCCAAATTATTTGAGAAATCATCTATATTCCATGGTTTCCATCCATTTAGAAACATGGGGCAGAACTGTTGCACTTCAAGTTCCCCGAAGCAGGTATTTTTTGATGCACTCTGGAATGATAGCTGCCAACTAACCACCCCATCTCAGGATTTATGTAGTTTCCATTCTGATCATGGTCCCGAAGGGTTTTGTTTTTTTTAAAGGAAAACTTGGCTATTCTCCTAGGCCTTGGGTTTGAATGTTTGATGTGTGGTTTGGCTGGATGCACTTATTCCACGTTTTGAGAATCCAGAAATCAGTCTTTTTACACGTACCAGGTTATCTAACATCCTCATCAGTGCTTCAAACTCTAGCTCGCCAACTTTCCACTTGAACTGAGAGCCCATACTTAATCCGGCTGCTGCAGCTACCTGATGTGTGAAAGGTTTATATTTCTGTAAATCTAGGATAAGAAGATTGTCTATGCCACCAGCAGCTAAGGCATGTACCTATGATATAAATGATATAGTAAATATAGAGAATTCATGAATTTTCCATAATCAAAACATGTATTAGCATTCTTCTAGGTATATTAGCATGAAAAAGATATGCTATCTAACTTACACAAAAGGTATCAACTAAATACTTGATTAAGGCCTATGTTATACCTGTCTCTTAATAATAATATAATAATATTCCATTGTTTAATATACTGTTTATATTTATAAATTACAAATATGACATTACAAATAGGTTTTTCCTTCACTGCCACAAATTTCCTAGGTTCTAATATTGGTCCTAATATCAAGGAATCCATTAAAAACACACATTATCTGCTTATACTTTTTAAATATAGTATTTTAAACTACTTAAAGTGGTTCGCTTCTTACCTGTATTTCACAGGCTAATTGTACATTGTAGATGTAGTGAAAGGCTTCTTCTAATGTCTCTCCCAGTGCTACTACTCCATGATTTCTCAAGACCAATACCTAAGAAACAGAGATACTTGTAATTGGTAGAAACTGCATAAGTAGCAGAAATTTTCAAAAACAACACACCATTAGAATGAAATACCTTACAGCTTGGTCCAAGAACTTTCTGAAGATCAATTCTTTCTTCCTGGTCATCCAAAGATCCATGATAATCATAGTATGCAATATCCCCTAAAATCAGAGCCTCTTGAGAAATGGGAAGTATTCCACACTTCATGGAAGAAACCTGTTTGAAACATTTTAGATTTCTATGGTGGGGGAAATGTGAAATAAATGTGAAATGTGGACATACGAACATTTATATTTGCTAATATGAGGTGTGCAATGATATCCTTCAAGCATTCTGCAACTCCTTTAAATCCCAACCCAATGAATTAGATTATGGTACTTGCAGTACAGAGCATCTATACGGGATTTTCTATCAATGGCTACCATATAGGTAGCCATTGATAGAAACTCCAATCTTCAATTTCTAAAATATATGAGAGTCTGGAGTTATGTTTCATAGTAGTTTTTGTCTCTATAGCAGGGGTGTCAAACTGGATTTCAAGGGCCGGATCAGCACTGTAGTTCTCCGCGGGCTGGCGGAGGGGCAGTGGTGTGCGAGATAGATGCCTCCTGCAGCACCCTGCAGTCCAAAATGGGGCGCAGGAGGGGGGCATCCAAAAGCACTATGCCGGCCATTTTTGCCCATTTTTTGGCCCTGTTTTCGAGCCCGTCTTTGGCCAGTTTTCAGTCCATTTTTGGGCTGTTTTTCATCCTGTTTTCAGCCCATTTTCGGCCAGCAGAGTGCTGCAGGAGGCCATGGAGGGTGAAAATGAGGTGCCGGGGGGAGCCTCATGCAGCCCATTTAAGCCGCCAGAGGCACCATGGGCTGATCCTTTGATATTTGCAGGCTGGCCCCGCAGGTTGGATTTAAGCACCCCGTGGGCTGGATTCAGTCCGTGGGCTTTGAGTTTGACATCCCTGCTCTATAGTGTTATATACATTCTTCAACATATGAATCAAACTGGGGAATATGAAAAACTAAAAACAAATAGCATAATTAAAGTTTAAAACCCATCATGTCAACTCTGAACTACAAATATACTCCTTTATTACATAATTTCAAGACTGTAAATGAGTAACAATATAAAGCAGATGGTCTAGTAAAGATTTTGAATAACAGTCGAGTGATGTCTGTTTGTGTATATGTCGAGTCCTGTCCATCCCATCCCATCATACCCCACCCATATACCATACTATCCACCTGTTCAATCAATTTATATTCAATTTATATTCCACCACAATGCATTATTTTATCTGAGAGTTTTCAAAGTCCTACTTTTATTTTATAAATAATTCAAGGCAGCAAGCATATCTAATCATCTTTCTTAGACCCATTTCCCCATAACAACAACCCTCTGAGGTAAATTTGGCTGAGTAAGTGTGATGAGTTCATGTCTCCCAGCCAGCTTTCATGACTACAGTGGGACTAGAACTCATGGTTTCCTGGTTTCTAGCCTGATGCCTTAACCATTAGACTAAACTGCTTTCTGGCACTATACTAGTAATAACAGTAACAACAAAAACATACAAAAATACACGATAAAAACTGCAAATACTAAAAATAGTTAGCAGTTAAAAGCTCAGTTAAAGGGATATATCTTAACTAATCTTTGAAAAGCAAAGGTATTGAGACTTGAACCAACTTTTACACAACTTCACAATGCAAGACAATCCAGGCTTGAACATAATAAAGGAGATTTTTGATGAATAGTGAGTCATCATCACATTCCTACTAAGTGGCATGAGACTTACTGCTGCTGTTGCTGGAGTGTGTATATGGATCACACATCGGACATCTGGGCGCATTGAATAAATGGCTGCATGAGGACTGAATCCTGCAGTATCAATTCGCAGATTGGTACTTCCTTGGTCAACCACGTCTCCTATGATATTTACTTTTACCTGAACAAAAGTTGAGAGACACAATAAAGTTAAACTCTTTCTAATACATTTCAGTTGTCATTGCCAGTCGCTTTAGAATATATCAGGCAGGAAAGTGGGAAAGAAGAACAATTTGGAAGATTTCCATCAAGGATTTACATGAATATAGATGGTAGAAGATTTTTAAAAATAAGAAAAACCTGAATAGAATTAAAATCATTAAAAAATATCAATTTGGCCAAGTACATACCAAATTGGAAGCAGATGCTTCAGAAAATGAAAGACCTTCTGGAATGATAAGAATATGATCTTGTTCTTTGCTTACTCTTACCTAGAAATGAAGAGAAAGAAAATGATGTGATGTTTGTATATTTAATATAAAAAATACTGTTCATAAAGGTAAGAACTTTGGAATGCATTTCAATGTAGCAGAAATGATTGAATATGTTAACTTCAGGATACTCACTGTGATATATGAATTGGCCAAGTGTGCCCATCCAAATAAGTCTGTGAGCCTGTACAAACTGGCCAATTTACAACGAATAAGTTTTTCTCCTTTACCAAATGTAGTGGTATCTATCCCAGGTAGATCATTAATAGGTGTTATCAGTCCAGAACCTAAAATGGTATTGATAAAAATGACTGAGAAAACTTTCTTCCTAAAAACATGATTACACAAAAACTACAATGGTTCAACTTTCAATTTCTTTCCAACTGAAGTTTCGACTGCTCAATATTATGTCTGAATAATGCTAGTTTTCTAACTTTGGTGGGAGAAAAGGAACTCTAAAGTGCTTTCAAACATCACTGAATTTCAAGTCCTTGGCTATATATGCCATATGCTTAAAAAAAAAGAAAAGCAAACAGTGATTCATTACAATAAAAAAGTTATCAACATGAACAAAAAGTTATTTCAATTTTTAAACCAATATCGTTAAGTAATAAAACAGCAGTGTTAAGGATATTTATTATATATAGAGCATCAACTCTTCATATCATTTATCTCTCTATATTTATAAAGAACGAAATAGCAAAGGGCTAAAGGAAATTTGTAGTGACTTTACCAAGATCATATGGGCTATATAGTACCCATAAATTACTTCAGGGACAAGGAATAACTTGATAGAAGATCTCTAAAATAAGAAAGACAGTCTTTTAGTCATTTATTTTACTGTAACACTTTTACTTACTTATAGGTGATGAAGAAAATCCTGCAAAAGAACTTGCCATTATGTAGTCTGCAATCTGCTGTAGGGCAAGCAGTCCGGTTGGGTTATTTCCTTTCTTCATCTGCTCTTGAATAAGAGATTCCAGATCCTCCCGAAAAGCCTGTAAGACATTTAAAATATTATCTAACACACAATGGCTACATGCAATATACAAGGCCAAGAGTTTTCGATGAAAAAGACCGGTTTTAAACCAAGAAGAAGGTTAAGTACATAGATTACACTAATATGAATTGTATGTTGTTTCAGAATAACTATGCTGAAGTGTGGAATTATATTAAGAAAGATCTAGAATATAGTTGTAAAATGGGTCTATAACAATTTGCTATGGCCAACTCACCATGGCCAACTTGCCACGGACAACAATTACATTAATATCAAAGAAATGGTGGAATAGAATAATTAAAGAAAGGATGAAAAAGGAGGGACAAAGTGAAATGTGAATGACAAAAATTAAAATAATTTATTTACTTTAAATAATTAAACTGAATTGTTAAATTGTTCTACAGTGAGTTGTCCGTGGTGAGTTGGTCATAGCAAGTTGGCCGCAGCGAGCTGTCCCATTCTGAGTACAAAGGTATTCATGAACTACTGGCTTTCTAATCTATGTTGTTAATCGCACTGATGTATGCACATGATAGTGTTACTTTGAAAGACATCAGTTTCTATAACTTTGCTATGTACTTATATGAGTTGTGTGTGCTGGTTTTCTTTTGTTATAATTAACCAATGAAATGTTTTTAAGGTATATCTCAACAAGAAACTACAACAGCATGGTAGGATGCACAGGTGACTATACCCCCTTAGCTTAACTAATTAATATAAAGTTTATATTTTCTACCCTCGGTGTTTGTTTATTATCCCAATCCAGAGAACTGTGATGGCATACAAAAGTGCCTAATCCTAGCACTAAACATTAAATTAAAAAGACAGCGCACACACACACACACACACACACCTGAAATCACTAAACATAGAAAATTAATTGAAACAGTAAATCCTTCACTTGCTTAGGAAATATCAGTTAGTTTAGCACTGGTTCTTGTGTCACGTTAATATTAAACCTTCAGAATGTATTTAAAATGCAAATATTGTTTCCTGGGTTGACTGATTGAGCTTTATGCGTAGCCTATGTGTTGATATTGAGCTTTAGCGTACATTTAGATCAGGGGTGTCACAGCAGTGTCATGTGACATATTAGGATTTCCCCTCCCCCTTCACTAAACCGGGCACGGGCAGGGCCAGCGTGTGACACATCCGGCCCGCGGCCCACGAGTTTGACAGCTCTGATTTAGATGGAGGTTTTTCAATTCCCCTTATAACACAACATGAAGATAATTTTATTAATTTAAATGCAGGATTTGTTTATGGCCTAGCAATGACAGTAAATGCAGTAGTTTTGTAGCACTAATTTGTAATCTGGGGAAAAGGAGGGCAGGAATATTTTTGCTCTTTATGTATCTCCAAGTGCAGACTGCAGTGAACAAGTATGCAGTGAACAAGTTCAATGACAGGAATTCACACCAAAAGTTTTGTTTCTTCTTTCTGTAAAAATCACCAGAATGCATTAAACAAGGATCTCAATATGAGCACTGTCAAAGTTTATTTCTTGCATAGTTTCCTATGCTAAAAGCATAGTTGCTTTGAGTTTTCATCCACTGAAATGTGCTCAACTCAGAACCTACTGCTAGAGTATTTTGGTGGGCTTGTACTCTGATTCTGAAACAAAATATATTTTCTATTTCATATACCCCTCTATTCGTTACTTCTTAACTAAAAGTTAGTAATAAAGAAGTCAACCTCCCACTCATCACGATCCTGTTTCAGTGACACATGTATTAATGTGGCACGAATAAAACCGAATTGTTTAAAATCGTAACTAATCCTCCTTTAAAATGATATCATACAATATGGCTACATGAGCCACATATCTGTTGACATATATATGTTGAGCCTAAGCATAGCGTAAAGCATTACTTCTCAAGTCCTGAGATCAGTGTCTTTGATTATTCTGATGTTTTTTGTTCTTGTCATCTGCTGTCTTTTCGCTGCATATGCTATCAGGAATTCTGAGAATGTTAGGTCTGACAGGGCACAATTTTTTCACTTGATCAAACTAAGTGATTTAATCTAACTGGACAAACACATTAAAGTTTTTCCCAACACAGGCCTGAGAGAACAACACATTATCTCACTATCCACAATGCTGCTTGTTTTGCTCTTCTGTTTAACGTTAGCAATTTTTACTTTTTCTGGACAACAGTATGAAAGCATAAACTGCTATAAACTGCTCTCCCTCTCTCTCTCTCTCACACACACAAATAGATGTCTAAATTTATAGTGAAGCAGATTATTTTTGAAGACAATTATAATTTTTCTTCCCTTCCTGGTAAGGTAGCTACAACTTATACTGGGTTTTTCTGGACACCTTTACATGAATGATACTATGGTTCAGTTGGTCATATTTTTCTATCTAAAGAATATTTCAGAAAATATATTCTGCTGGCATTAGTTAGAATTAAAAGAGCACCCTATATTATAATCTTTCTATAAGAAACAGAACTATTCTAAAGAGACTGGTTATAAATATTGCATTGTTAACTATATTTACCGAAAAGGCTCAAATAATGGAGTAATGAATGGAAATGCTGAACAAAACAGTGTAAGATAATAGTTATCAATACACAGTTTACTAAAATGTTACTTTATTCAAAATTTGGAAAAAGGAGAGGATAAGAACTTTTGGAGAAACTTCCAGTGAATACTCTACAAAACTACTATTATGTCCCAAAGGTGTTTTTTCAAGAGGCAACTGTACTTTCTGGTTTTATCTGAAGACGTTTCACTCCTCATCTAAGAAGCTTCTTCAGTCAGAGCTGAAGAAGCTCCTTAGATGAGAAGTGAAACATCTTCAAAGAAAAACCAGGAAGTCCAGTTGCCTCTTAAAAAAGCACCTTTGTGGCAACAATGACCTGGATGACTGAGAATCTCCATATACTATTATATGGCAGCAGAATTATACCTGAACCCCCTAATTATTTAAATGATTATCAGTTCCTAAATGAGGTCTCACTAGCAATATACAATCAGCTAACTCAATAAAAAACTGCTTTATGCAAAACTGCTTTATATAAAATCCAAATGAAAAACATTTATATATTATAATAAGAGTGCTAAGCCGCTAACAACTTTAAATCATTTACAGTTCACTAACTTAGAATTTTTGTCAAAATTTTGTCAGGGTACCAACATTAAAATAAGCAGTAAAATTGATTTGCTTATTATATTCTCTTATAAAATCTGTGTTATCTAGAGTTCACATTAAGATGGATTATTTATCTCAACGTTATTTTACTTTCTTCCAACTAACAAAAAGCATGTAACAGCATTTCAGGGAGTTTTTCATACAGAAGTCAAATGAGTGGAATGCCATTCTGCAAGAAAATGTCCCAACAGTTTGTATTTGTCTAAAGATTTCCTTCTCTTCCTTGTGACTAAGCAGCAATCAATTGAAACTTAGCTGGAAAGCTACTTTTGTGCAGTGTTAATGAAGCATTGCTTAAGAGAAGGGAGGGAACAAACTCTGGATAAAGGACTGTTTGTTTGCAGATGAAAACTATGCAAATACTGAACAAACAATCCACTTGTGAAAAGTTACAATCATGACATAGATTCTCCTATAGTCAATGAGGTCTTCCTCCTTTGTTCAGTCCACTTTTGCTTTTTATGTTTTTTTTTCATGAACACTTAAACATGCAGGTTTGAAGGGGTGTGTGTTCCTCTACCCTGAATCCTACTCACAGGACTCTGCAGTATCTGAGTGACTCTCTTTCTTTGTTCCATCATGTTGAAGTCTTGCCTGAGGTCAGGAGACATATTTCTTTCACGGATGTAGTCAGGGTCATTTTCATTGATGCGGTCAAAATATCTCTCTTTGTGAGGCATGCTGGAGGGCGGAGGGGTTGTGATTACTCCTTGGCTGATCTCAGTACTCATGCTTTAATCTTCACCTAGAATATTAAAAAGCCATGAGAAATTTAATAGCACATAAGAACAAATAATCTAGTTGACTTTACATGCATGAATAAATATAATCCCTGGAGCAGAAAGTAACATTAGAATATGCTTAAAAATAGAATTGCTAACATTTTACTTATAGCTTTATAATACCATTGCCTATATTTAGCAATAGCAATTTATGCTTAAAATTATTAACAACAAGTAGAAACAGTTCAAACTCCCCCCAAAATGTGAAGGGACTCTATATTAGCAATAGTAATGCCATCATCAATCCTATGTGCATTGGTGGTGCAGTGGTTAAGAGTGCCGTACTCTTTCTGACAGCCGTCTGCCTGCAATTTGTTCAATTGCCTGCAATCAGTTCAAATCCCACCAGGCTCAAGGTTGACGCAGCCTTCCAGCCTTCCGAGGTGGATAAAATGAGCTCCCAGATTGTTGGGGGCAATGTGCTGACTCTGTAAACCGCTTAGAGAGGGTTGTAAAGCACTATATAAGTCTAAATACTTTTGCTATTGCTATGTATGGAGAAAAGATGGGTCAGGACTAGCTCCAACGGACCAAGCAAAGTTTGCACTCCTGTATCCAGAAACCCTATCCTATTATAAAACCAGATATGGTCCTTGTCAGCTGACACTCAAAACCTACTCCTCCAGGACACTAGGGGGGGACAGGGCCTATAAAATGATGTTATAGATCATAATTCAGTCCTCTCTAATTTATCTGTTTCATTCTCTTGTTTTCTGCTATTTCAACGAACATTTACACTGTTTTCATTCCGTCTATAATCTTGAAGGTGTATTAAATATTATAGTTACCCTTAGGGTGAAACCCTGGCTGGGGATTTATGGAAATTATAGTAGAGCACTAAAGAAGGGAGCAGTCCCAAAATTAAAAGGCCTTTTTATGTCTGGCTAGGCCCATTGAAAGTTTGATGAGATCACTTGCAATATTGGTCTCAAAATCCTACGTGTTGCAGAGGTGAAATCTAGCCAGTTTGCACCACTTCGGGCGAACCGGTAGGGAAAATTTTGATTGATTCGGAGAACCAGCAAATTCACCTCTGCCTGGCCCCGCCCCGGCCTGCCCGCTCAGCGCTCACCCCGCGCCCCCCAC
>JANHFL010009358.1:14669-32644 GCA_032468155.1 Oxyrhabdium leporinum | reverse complement strand
TGACCTGATTGGCGATGTAGCCAAGGAAGCCTTGTCATGGTCAGATCACTCTCTCCTTAGGATAGATCTTCGTACCAGCTGGCTTTGTACCTAAGGCAGGATTACCAGCTGGCTTTGTACCTAAGGCTTTGTACCTAAGGCAGGATTAGAACTAATAGTCTCCTAGTTTCTATCTTGATGCTTTAATATATTTTCCACAAGCTACTCTCTTTTGAAGACAGATGAAATAGTAATATAGTCACGGCAGGGTATTTAATAAACCTGATATCTAGTGGGACATAAACTCCGCAAAATATGGTCCTTCCAAAACTTTTCTGACCCAACTTGCTGAAACCTTTCTCTCTAAAAAAGGTTTAAGAAGACTGATTACCCTTGGTCTGATACCTAAATGAGAAGATATGGCATGTAATAAGAACATTGGGGAGAAAATGAGAGTTCTTAAGAAATTTAAAATCAAATTCAGAGATGTAGGATGGGAGAATCTTGACTTGATAGTACATACAGAAAGATGATGGAACAGTAGTTGATCATAAACTGAATAAGGTTGGACAACGTAATATGGCAGGCATAATGTTGGGATAGGTGAACAGAATTATAGTTTGTGGGAAATGACTGTCCCATTTTTGTGTGCATTGGTCACAGTCTACTTCAAATAGCGTGTCACAACACATTGCATTTTAAGACAAGTTCCGATAGCTGTTATTAACATAACCCCAACACCTTTCTATTCTGGTTCTCAAAGTCAAGAGAGAATGTGGAAGTTGGAAATGCTTAGTCATTAGAAAAGAAGAATTTGATGGGGATATGTTAGAGGTCTACATAAACTGGAAAGGATGTCACCGAGTAGGAAGATGTTTTGTCAGTTATTATGGACTTTAGAATATAGAATACAGGATTTAGGTTAAAGAAAGATGATTCTGACTGAACATTAGAAAGATATTCCTAAGAACAGTGTGGACAGTGAAACCAATTTCTTAAATAATCTGGCCTGTATTTCATTGATGTGATCAGGTGGAGGATAGTCAGACAGATATTTATTTTGGATTTTCAAAATAAATCCAAATGGGTGGATATAGTATTCAATGTTAAATGCCACTTTCATCACTAAGATCTGGGAGATGTTCATATTATCAGTGAAAATGAAACAAAATCCCAGGAAAGGCATTTTAATAGTTCCAACTTGTTTTGCTTCCCCCAAATCCTTGGAAGCCATGTTGCAATTCAAAAGTTTGTATTATAATTGAATTGTAACTTTTAATATGACAGTGAGAAATGACTACATGTGGGAAGTGATATTATTAACTATATTTAACTAATTAAAATTTAATTATAATTTTGTCTTGGCTTTATTTTCTGGAGCAGACCATTTCTGGCACACCATTCAAAAACAATTATACATCTGAGCTTTAAGGCAATTTACTCTGATTTACGGAAAGCACGGAGCTTTCAATTCTGGGCAATTTGAACATTCATATAAAACAAATGTTTCACAAGAATTATATTGATCTTGCTCTAGTATTAGGCAGTGTGATCTTCGCATTCATATCTGTATTTTTATTTCTCTTTTACTGGACAATTTGTTAGATGTGTGAAAACAAAGCCATTAAATTAAAAAAAATAATAAAAAACCTGAAAAGTAAGTAGAAAGTCGTAGTTGTACTTACCTGAACGAGCATTAATGCGAAAATGTGAGGATCCTTCCAAAGAGTATATAATAGATTCTTGGCCATATTCTCTTGATCGGTCAAAGTCAGTAGCATTTAGAAATAGCACTGTTGCTCCTTGAAGAAAGCAAGAAAAATAAGATGAAGAGGCAAATTTATTTATTTATTTATTTTGAAAAGTTTATATTACACTTGTATAGTTTACTGAAATTTTGATTTGCATAATTCGTAATCCAATAGCCTTTTTTTTTCTTGATACATTCTGTTTCCTTTTAATTTTCATCTGTAAGCTGCCCAGAGCTACTACGCAGTCAGGCAGTTTGAAACAAATAAGAGTTTTCCAAGTATGGTACAGGGTAAATTGGTGATCTGTAATCAAAATTTGCTGTGGGAGATATGAATGGAGAAAAATCAGGAAAATAATAATAATAAAGAAATGGTATGATCAAAGCACTGGACTAGAGATCAGGGCTCTATGTAGCTAAACAAGAAAAAAATCCATGCATTTCCCCCAAAAAGGGCTAATACAGAAGCAGCCTAAGGCCTGCCTTTTCCATTCTAAGTGTCCACTTAAGATTCATACTCCTTTCATTGTTAGATTTACATATGTCACTGAGAAAAAAGTCAAGTTAAACTGAATTCCAAGGGGTAGCACCCAGATGGGAAAGGTTCACAAAGTGAATCTGAGCTTCATCCAATAAGGGCATGTGTTTAGGATAACTCCTCCCATTTAGATGGCAGTATGGTGGCTCAGCAGTTAAGACACTGGGTTTGTCAGCTGGAAAGCCAGCAGCCCAGGTTCGAGACCTGAGCTCCACGCGACAGGGTGAGCTCCTGTCCTTACCCCAGCTCCTGCCAACCTAGCAGTTCAAAGACATGCAAATACAAGTAGATACAGTGATACCACTTCTGTGGGAAGATAACAGAGTTCCTTGACATCATGCTGGCCACATGACCATGGAAATGTCTTTGGACACTGCTGGATCAAGAGCCTTGAAATGTAGAGGAGCACACTCCCTATAGTTAGCAACGAGTAGCAGAGTAAAATCAACAGGGATACCTTTACCTTTATTTACCTCCCATTTAATTACAGTCAATAAATGTCTTCTGATTGACTGAGATTCTGATTTACAATATTATTAGAAAGTTGTTTAAAATAACAGCTTTAAAGTCTATATTAGATACTATCTTTATTCGAGATCAACAAAATAACACACAAGAGTGTGTAGCATCAATTAAGATACTATAATAGCAAAGGACGGAAGCAGCAGGAGAAAAGTTATAAAATTAAGTCAAGTATGTTAATTGTAGAGTTTACAGCTAGTTATTTCAAGAGGGAGATTAATGCATTCTACCTGAAATTGGTATGAATTATGCAGTACAAGTTAACATTTTTAATTTGGAGATAAAGGATAATGATTGATATCCATGGTGATTGAAGAGCCGTGGTAGTGCAGTGGTGAGAATGCAGTAATGCAGGCTAATTCACTAGTCACTGCCAGAAGTTTCTGACAGGCTCAAGGTTGACTCAGCCTTCCATCTTTACGAGGTTGGTAAAATGAGGATCCAGATTGTTGGGGGTAACATGCTGACTGTCAGCGTTCCAAATAATGCATTCGTTATAAATTGCTTAGAGAGGGCTGTAAAGCACTATGAAGTGGTATATAAGTCTAAGTGCTGTTGCTATTCATTCCACTGCTAAAATACAGAACCTGTAGATATCTTAGTCTATCTCCTGCTACGGGTAAAGTAGACAAATTCGTAGTTTGAAAGGGTTTAAAAGTAAGAATTTCTCTGTAATTAAAAACACACTTAGGGAAGGTAGGTGACCTAATATGCCTCCAAAAGACTGTAGATGGCAAAGGCCAAAGGACTGGCAAGTAAACTGCTTCTATGGAACCTCTCTAGATGAGAAGAGGATGAGATTACCCATATGTGTTCTGGATGGCTGACCGCCTCAAGAAGACTGCCAGGAGAAAAACAAGAAAAGGAAGCCATTGCATGAAACTAGCTGGGTGACTTTCGTCCGTCCGTCCGTCCGTCCGTCCATCCGTCCGTCCGTCCGTCCGTCCGTCCGTCTCCCCAAATAATCTCACAAATTTGCTGTTATGAGGGAATGATAAGGATTAGGATAGAACTGATCTCCTACCTGCCATGATATCCTCCATGACTGTGACAACATAGGAAGGCCTGCTAAATGTGGGCGGATTGTCATTTTCATCCTACAAAGATAAAAAGAAAATAAAAATGGTTTCTTCCAGAGTTAGAAATTAAAAAAATTTGGACATACCAGAGAACAGAAGGAGATGAGAATATATGCTAACACAAATTTTCAAAATGTACTGGAATTCTGTTTTGGAAGAATGTAAAATATCATATAATCTCTAATTAAGTCTTAAAATGTTCGGCGCAACTATAGGTTTTTTTTCCTGGTCTTGAATAATATCATTACACCCACAAAAACGAGCCCAGACTCCTTTCTTTTACTCAAGTATCTCAGCAATGATAGTCCCAAATTAGATCCTTTACTTACAAACAAGAATTTGCAGTTTGTTATACCCGCAGGATACCCCAGTTTAAAAATCACTGCTGCAATACATTCACTTTTTTTTAAAGGCTGAGGTGTCCAAATGCAACTCAGTATTCACATTCAGCATTCCCATCTGTTGGAAAAGGTGGTCCTCGTGTATTGCTTATCATTGTGCTTTCTGTTTCCCACCACTTAAGTACCTTAAATAGTGTTTATAAAACTATTAAAATAGTATATAAAAGGACCAAACTGCAATTACAATTTAAAACATTATACCACGCTTATATTGATTAAAAACAAGCTGCCCAGAGAGACTTTTGTAAAGCTAAACACCCGGATGATATGTGTTTGAATATTAGTAGCTCGGGTTAGTAGTTAAGCTGTTTGTTTAACTAATTTATTTGTGTCTCATAAAAAGGTATTTAAAGACCTGTGTTCTGACAGACGAGCATAATTCAAAACGCACTGACGATGTCTCCTCGAAAGGTGACGAAACGTTTGCAACCAAATTGCCAAGCCGAGACCAACAGCCTACTCTGGATAATAGGCAAGATGCAATTTCACAGCGTTACTCTAATTTTAAAAATGAATACAGGTAATCCTTGATTTATGACCAGTTGTTCAGATTTATGACAGCCTTGGAAAGGGTGCTTTATGCTTTATGCTTTAAAAAGCACTCCTGGCTGTCAGAAAATGTTGTGCTGCCCCTAGCCTGCTCATATGATTGTATTTTGGTTGCTTGGCAACCAGTTCATATTTGCCGTGTCCCACGGTCACGTGATTGCAATTTGCAATGTTTTTTGCTGGTTTCTGGTGGTTTTGTTGCCAGTTTCTGGCAAAAAATATACTTACGACTGTGTGATTCACTTAACAACCACTGTAAAAACAGCTCCAGGCATGTGGATGCCTTGACTTATGACTGTCATGATTTACAACTAAAATTCTGGCCTCAATTGATGTTGTAAGTCGGGGACTATATTGGACATTCTCCTCTAGCTTAAATGAGAGCAAGTACAGGTAGTCCTCGACTTATGACCACAATTGAGACCAGAATTTCTGTTGCTAAGTGAGACAGTTGCTAAGTGAGTTTTTCCCCTTTTTTGAACCTTTCTTGCCACAGCTTTTAAACGAATCACTTCAGTTGTTAAGTTAGTAACATGGTTGCTAAATAAATCTGGCTTCTCCATTGACTTTGAGTGTCAGGTTGCAAAAGGTGACCCCGGGACACTGCAATTGTCATAAGTATGAGCCAGTTGCCAAGTATCCAAATTTTGATCACATGATCACAGGGATGTTGCAATGGTTGTAAGTGCGAAAAACGGTCATAAGTCACTTATGGAAAGAAATTACTTAAACTCTTTGCAAACTAAACACAATGGACCCAAATTTGATGTGATGGATAAAGCTGCCAAAAAAAACAAATTAAGTTTGAAAATGAGCTGAATCCATGTAAGGGTTCCAAAAGAAAAAAAGAAAAGCATTTTCTCACAGCATCCCATTTGTTTTTCATTCTAAGTGTCCTCTTTGCCATGTGACCTAAAGGCCAGCTTTGGCTAAAGAGCCGGCAAAAAAAATCCCAGAATCCTCAGCTCTGTATACTTTGTTTTTAGAAAAAAGGTCAAAGGAGCAGCAAGATATGTTACACTGCAGTATCTGATGAGGAGAGTCTTTTGCTAATTTATATAAATCTTAGGAAAATTCAATATTGTTTAATCATTTATTAGACAATCATTAAACAAGAAAAGAAACTATAGTATTTTTTATCCTTTGCCTTTGAAAGCACCCAGATCATACAGCCGCTGTATGTTAGCAATACAGTGTCATGCAGATGTTTTAGCATTGACAGACATATTTATATTATTAATAGAGATGCTGTTATATCAACATTTTAAGTAGTTAAAGTACTTTTAATTACAGTGAATAGTAGTAATAATCTATTGTCATTCACAAAGTGCTTTGAAGGAGTATATAATTAAGTAATTAACTCCTTCACTTTTCACACGTTAATTTTTAAAAAAATTAAAACAGGGATTATTCTATTCTTTTACAGATTAAGACATAAACAGTGCTGTTATAGGCAGGAACACAATTACATGAAATGATGTAATTTTCATGTTCCCTCAATTATGCATCTTTTTTTTCCTTTTACCTTCTGGTTAATTCTTGAGCATTTCTGAATTACTTTTGTGAATTTTGCAACAAAGAAATCTGACAATTTTAATGGATGTTTTCATAGCACGTTTCTTCAAATCATGCTTTTTTAAACAGCTCCCCCCCCTCTCCAATATAATACACACTTCCTTCTATAATTAGTCTGAACTCCATCATAAAATTCTGAAAAATATTCCAAGCCTTACAGACATAAAAGTGCAAATTGGGTAAATTTGGATAAAAAGTAACCTATTTTTATCCATCTCTGAAGTAGGTGAATGTAGGACTGTAACCTTCATATTTGCGCCAATATTTATACAAGGTTTATTTATTTTTAAAAAAAGCAAAGGAAAGAGTCTCATGATTGATTTGCAAGTAGATTAAAAATTGCAGTAAGAATATGGTTATTACTACATTCTTATTTTTTTTGGATAATCTGCCCTCAGGTTGTTGCCATCTCAGATGCAGTGATCCAGCCTTTGCTAAACATCATGTTAAAAAGAGATTCAGCATTATGAAGAACCTTTCTTCTTTCTGTTGCAGCAATTTTCATATCCTTTCTTTGCTCTCACCAGAGTATCTTGAGATCATACTTCCACAATTGTGTAGCAGAATAAAGAGGTGCTTTCAACAAATAAGAAGCAAAATGGCTAACTAAAATCTCTGATGCCATAACGGATGGATGATCATCTCAAATCTACCCAGAACTGGATCTGGTGAATAAATAATTTAAATAACCACCCATCTCCCAAAATGAATCCAATCAGTGGACAAGATTTTTTTTTAAAGGAAGAAATTTAATAATGCCTGATCCCACAAATACAATCCAACTTGTAACAACATTAACTGACTGTGACCAGCAGACTCCACCTGCATTTCCTTGGGACAACACCAGCAAATTTCAAGGCTGTCAATTAAATTGGGCAGTTGAAAAAATATCCCAAAAGAAAGCAGAATCCCATATTATTGCTGGAAAAAAAGAAGAATTGTTCAGTTCTTGTTGCCAGGAACTGAGCTAGAATAATGAATATAGTTTATACTGTACATTCCCAAAGTCTTTATTAATAACTCCAAAGCACCTGAAGGCCAGACAAGGAATAATGGATGGAAACTGAACAAGGAGAGATTCAACCTGGAAATAAGGAGAAATGTTTTGACAGTGAGAACAATCAACCAATGGAGCTGCTTGCCTTCAGAAGTTGTGGGAGCTCCATCACTGGAAGCTTTCAAGAAGAATCTGGACTGCCATCTGTCAGAAATAGTGTAGGGTCTCCTGCTTGGGTGGGGGGATTGGACTAGATGACCTACAAGGTCCCTTCCAACTCTGTTAATCTGTCAAACTATTTACAGTTTTAGAAATTCCACCGCCTTCCAATGAAAGCATTTAACGGCGCCAAATTCTTACAGTGTTTTGAACAACATAGAGTATGGGTGTCAAACTCACGGTGTCACGTTACTATCACATGACATTTCGTGATGTTTTTTCTCCTTCGCGGAGTTGGGGTAGGCGTGACCCGCATGTGACACATCCAGCCTGTGGGCTGCCAGTTTGACTGCATAGAATAACAGAGTTGGAGGTCTTCTAGTTTAACACCCTGCTCAAGCAGGAGACCCTGTATCATTTGAGACAGATGCCTGCCCAGTCTTTTCTTAAAAAGTCTCCAGGGAGGGAGCACCCACAACTTCTAAAGGCAAGCTGTTCCACTGGTTGATTGGTTTCATCGTTAGGAAATTTCTTTTTAGTTCTAGATTGTTTCTCTCCTTGGCTAGTTTCCATCCATTATTTCTAGTCTTGCCTTCTGGTGCTTGGAAAATAGGTTGACTCCCTTATCTTTGTGGCAACCTCTCAAATATTGGAACACTGCTGTCGTGTCTTTGCTAGTCCTTCTTTTCACTAAATTAGACAAGTGCAATTCCTGCAACCGTTTTTCATACGTTTTAGCCTCCACGCCCCTAATAATCTTTGTTGCTCTTCTCTGCACTCTTTCCTGAGTCTCAATCTTTTTTTTTAATTTTGTTTTTTATTATTATTTGGGAGATGGGGGTGGGCTGGAGTGATTCACAGTCAAGAAAAAAGTTGTAGACGTGCCATGGACTTCCATTGTGAAAGAAGGGTTAGAACCCTTCAGCAATACAAAATTGCAATCTGATTGGTGCTACAGCCTGGAGATAAAGTTTTTATGTCACTTTCAAGAGAAGCACACCTACAGGGATCTGTCAACCTTTGAAATCACCCTGAGAATTATATTGGTGAGGTTTGGCTGTTGTTATCCATATAACTAGCTGACTAGACAGAGGGAAAAAATTCAGAAGTATATACCTACAATCCAGCAACAAATTTATGATAATTAAAGAAGAAAGAAAAATATTCAAATGTCATGGGTAAAGATCAGTGCATCTGAAAGCAGGCATAAACCTTTAAACACAATTTTTAAATAGTCTGCAAAGGAGCCGTTTTAGATGGCCAATTAAATATTTATTGTCAATAAATCATGTTCCACATTCCCCAGCAAACAGTTTCACAATAGGAAACATCTTTTTTTAAAAAAAAAATCCAACAAAGTTATTCAGCAGGAAGTACATAGACACTAGCAATGATTTTATGTGCATTCAGCAAAGTATTCTGAAACACTATTTTCAAAATTAAAAAATAAAATAAAATAAAATAAGGAGTGAATTAATTTTTTGTCGAATTGAAAAACTTATTTCACTTATTTGCTCCTCCTCTCCTATTTTTTTATACTCTAATAGTTTCTCTACATGGAAATAAAAACAGAAATACTTGTATAAAATGTTCACTTTTCAACATGCATTTTCATCTGGATGGTTTAAAGGAATCCGAGCTCTCATATACTTTTCTGCATAGAATCAAATTACTGGCAATCAATATACTTAGAGGAAGGGGAAAAAACTGAAATACACTAGCAACGATCAAAGAAATTCAATAGTTTTCAACTCTCTGTCCAATTAGTCAGTATTCTGAACAGTACTTGAGGTTTTAACACACACATTTGTTGGAAAGGAATCTTTAAACGCTTGATCTTTTTTTCTCTCTGTTCCAAACCCAACATTTTTAATGTCACTGCTTTCCTTTTCAAGTCATCCGAACACAATATGCAAAAATTGTATTATGTTAAAGAATGCCACAGACAGAAGTTTACATTTAACCGCCAGTTTCTTGATTGCTGTTTAAGATAAATGCCTGATTGGAATGAGAAAGACAAAAAGAAGGCTGCAGCTGAACAAACAATCCCAAACTTTGTGCTATCATTTATATAAAAAACTTTCTAAACTAGTTTTAAATCCTGACTGACTCTTTTGCTATCAAAGTCAGTATTTTAAGTAATTTCACATGCCGCTGATGTCTATTATAATATATAATTATATCACTGTTCTGTGTTTTTGGATATTTGTCAGAAGAGAGGACCTTTAATTAACATTGGCATCACTCATTACCTTTGGGGAAGCAATGGTTGACTGAAGATGGCTCACAGAAGACCTGGAGATAAGAGGAGCCAGTGAATGAATTGGCTCCTTGGAACTCCTTTCCATATTAAGGAGAGAACTGAGGATTACCTACAAGTTTGTTCCATACAATCTGCCTGCAAGAAATTCTAAAAAAGTGATATCTAGGGTGGGTAGGAGTTCTGGAAGCCAGGAGAAAATCTACCCATCTAATCCAAGACTCAGGGCCTTCAAAAGGACAGTGGGTTCACTTCCTCCCCTAGCTATTTTAGGAAGTTGCTTGTTATTTTTCTGGATGTTAAGAACCTCCTGAAAGGCAAGTTTCTTCACACTGGGAGAGTTTCCTTTTACCCATGATGAAAGAAGTTTTATGTAAATTTAAGGATAACAAATTATTTTTTTGGAAAAGAGCAAAAACTAGCTAATGTAAACAACTGCCTAATCAACCAACTCTGACAGGGCAAGCTACTAGTACTGTATATAAAACGAAAGCAAACTCCACACCTTTCTGATGATGTTACATAGTTTGGTAATGAAACATCTGCAAACAATCAAGCTCAGAGAGTACACCAATAGAAGACAAATATTCTCTTCTATTGGTGACCAGGCATTATTTATAGTACTTCAGACACATTATGCAAACATCTAGCTCTCTGGAATAGTCTGTAATGCAGGAAAAGGGAGAAACCATTGGAAGACTCAAAGAACCAAATTGGGCATAGATCTTCTTGGAGAAAGATCTTCTTGGTTACTAAGAGTTGACATCAGATAATCAATAATCACCAATCACTATCACCAGGCCCAAGACTAGATTGGGTGATGGACCCTTGTATGATATTTAAGTCTTTTAATGTTGACTGGTCTTTTTTAGACTATTTTAAAGTCCATCTATCATCTCTCTCTTCCCTCCCCCCCCATCTATCTAATGTTTTTGGTTTTTCATCCTTTTACTGCTGTATTTTGCAAACAACCCAGAATTGTAACAAATTGGATGTTACACAAATTCAATAAATAAATACATTGGCACATACATGTTCATGAAGTTTAGGACTCAAGACTGACTTGAAAGCTTGCATGTGTATATACACAAACAAACAGACATATATTAGCAGACAGATAGCCAGTTGTAATGTGCGCTGTAAATCATGCCACTTCCTTGATCCAAGTAGTATTTTTTCCTCACTCTCTTTTTACAGAGTAGAAGGGCAGCTGATAGCCACACCATTTACATCAGCCTATTTCAGGCTTAACAATCCTGACCATACTTATGTTTATTGAAACTAGTTTTGTTTTTCTGACTGACACTATGAATTGCCACAAAAACCCGCAAAAGTAGTTCATCTAGCTAGCAGAGACATCTCCAATTAAGAGCTCTTTTCATAAGACCACTGTGCACATGTCGGCTTTTCAATGCTGGAAATTAGAACACTTTTCTCTAAATCTGTGCACAATTGAAATGTCCTTAAGAACAACGCTGAACACAAGATTTGTAAACAGCAATATAATGTTAGTTTTTCAGGCTCTGTATTTAAAAGAGAAATGTTTTTTAAATGAGTAGGATTGAATCTTTAACATTTGACTATATTTTTTCAACAGAAATCATCATCATCATCATCTGTAGGATCAAGACGTTTGTAAATTAACAATAAAGTGATAATAAAGTTTTATTCTATTCTACAGCAGCACCTGAAGCTAAGAAATATCTTTTCTTTATATCTTTACATAAGCATAAAGTTTGCTGACTACTTAAGCATAAAGTTTGCTGACTCAATGCTCAGAATAGTGACTAGCATGTCAGTGAATGAGAGGTAGGAAGAAACATTACTGCTAATATTTCCTAGGATGCTAGCATCAAGCTCAATATTAGTTCTTATCCAGTAATTCCGCCTTCAGAAGCTTATTGTCTCCTAATGGGAAAGATACAAACTGAATTTCAGTTCTTTATTAAAAATCAATAAGCATAGGATGAAAAAGTTTCAAACTCCCCCCCCCCCCCAACACAGACACAGAAGCATGCATATACCGACACTTGCTCTTTTCTTTCACTTTTCTTAAGTGAGCCAATTCATCATTATCATTATCCTCATCATATTTCCCTCCCCCTTTCCACTTGAAAGAGAAAAATCCCTTTTGGTAGAAAGTGCAGAATGTGACAGCTACTTAGAAATCACCCATGTACAAAATCAACTAGAAGGAAATGACCTTTTCAAATGCGGTCTTTAGACAGATGGGATTACATTGTCCAAAGAACAGTTAGGGAAAGAAGATATTTCTCCTCAGTTAAGCCCTTTTGCTGTTTCTTATGTTTCCTCACACTACTATGAGAGGGTGAAAATCAGGGATTTTATTTTTTTACAGCATCATCATCATCAAAGAGGTCCAACTCTTGGGTCAGCGAATTGCTGCCACTTTAAGTCAGATCTGATTAGGAAGGATCTAAGATTGAAGGGTTATCAAGAGGCTACTGCTCAACTTTTCTCTGAGATTTCTCAGTCCAGGTGCTTGTACTCTGACAATCTGATTTAATCCTTAAAAAGGAACAGTAACGCTAACCCTGTTATTGCCCTATACATGCAAGTTATCTTTCTGGATTTAAAAAAAAAAGGTGTTTGCATCTCAATTTGGGACATTTCCAGATACTGTATAGTAGTGAAGACACTTGCCTCCCACTCAGAAGGTTGAGAGTTCAATCCTAGATAGCAGCAGATGTTTCTCTCCTGGGACACAAAGAAAACAATTCTGCTGTGAACTCCATGTAGGCGTTAGGAAGGATGTCCGGCCAGTAAATGCTCAGCTCCATCCAGTTGCCCTGACTCTACCCCAATTAAGGGATTACAGGGCCATAAAAAGGGAGGATACTCTATTTGAGTGCATATTATTATTGTTTTTGAATTTATATTACTCCAATCCCAGTCCCAGCCCCACATTTTAAGAACTTTGCTTGCAATCTTAGGAACTATAATTAAAAATGAGATTTAGTATTGGGGTGGTGTTTAAAAAGTTTAGAGGAATATATGAGATAAATGAAGAAGCATATTTTTTTTCAAAAATACACAATTTTGATAAATCATTTGCCTGATGAACTAAGGGTGTTTATACAATGCACAATCATACGTTTGAATAAATTAGCTACTGGCTGTTCCCAGAAAGCCAAATAGAGCTAATACTCTGCATTTATTTTGGCTTTGAATATGGGTCCTTTTGCCCATCTTCTCTACATGCGTCTGAATATACATTGGCCTCTGTATTTGTCTACTGTTTCACTATCCTAAAATCTAACTGATTGTTACATTGGCTATTCTACTGGTTATACAAACTGTTTCTCTAACGTATTGTCAGATCTATGGACCTTGTAAAATGGACAGTTGCTTCATGGAATGCTACTGTAGTCCTTTTCAATAAGCTGTACCATACGCAAACTTGGAAGAGAACTAGCAAAGAAGGGGAATAATGGAGGAATCCCAGTGGAAATAAAACGCCTGGAATTCAATGACATATCAGACGTGAAGAAGATAAGAACCCAGGAATCTGAGGTTCTTTCTCCCAACCTGCAAGATGGAACCTTGGGTCAATGGCCTGAGGAATATCTCTCAAAAATGTCATCTTTAGTGACTTGGAGCTCCATGCTCTACCCTGCATTGTAGCGCTTAAAGTCCCACCAGGACAACTGAGCTGACAGATGCGAGATGCTTGAAGGGATGAAGAAGGATCACAGGTTCTGCTTTCAAATTAGTATGACTAGGAATATTTGCATTGTATGAGGAAAAGGTAGTAAGCCCATGTATTTCATGGCAATGTTGCTCTTTTGCCTTATCCAAGTTATCATCTATGAGCTCTAAAACCTTTTCAAAGCTGTATGCTCTCAGTTGTCTTGCAATTACCTGGAGGATCAGAAGCATGCATGCAATGGGTCTTGCCATAAAGCACAGAATAAGTGATTATGTGCCATCAAGACAGTCTTGATTCTTGGCTTCTTTTAGGATACAGATAGACCTTCTCCAGGATGCTCTGAGACTTCAGGTTTTCCAGCAGTGCACCATTCATTGTCACTGTAGCTGAGAGTACAATTCATTAATGTTTTATCAGATGCCACTTAAAAAAGTGTAAGTTTTACATAGGAACACATCTGGAATTTCTGTGTTACCCCGAGGAACACAGAGAAGAATATAATATGCTGTTTTCTAGAAAAAAAACTTGGTATGCTACCAGACAAATCTGGTATTGCTTTGCAGGAATATACAACATAATATATGATACATGGTCCTAAGAGGAGCAAAGGAATATAGGGTGTTGAGAATTTACACTAGCCAAGCTTGAAAGATGTTTATGGACCCTGAGAATCAATGGGGCTTCTTAGTCCCTCAATACCTCTTAATGACAAACAATCATTTCCCCCTGCATGGAGAGAAGAAGACTGAAATCCTGACCTCAGAGGTTATATTAGCTATATGGTCCATAAGCATGAATATATATGCATGTTCTTTGTCTGTCAGACTCATTATTCCAATCAAACTTATCATTGATCTTCAACAACCTAAGTCAAGTAAAAGGCATTCCTAATGTTGAGGGTGATAGAAGGTATGGGAGAAATTATAGGTAGCTATTGCTTCCTGAGAGGAGAGAGAGGGACCCCAACTAGGAGCACATGCGATTGTGGTTGGTCCCCTTACACCAAGTCTTCTATAGCTGTAAACACTCCATCATGGGCTGTGGGCAGGGATACCACCTTAGGTGCTGAATGCACAAAAGACCAATGGCAGCACACTTGTAGATAAACAGTCTAGTATGACTAATTCTGGTGAAAAATAAACAAAGCTAAGATATGGTATTCTTCAGTTTTGAACAAAGAAACGATCATCATCTCATATCCACAGTATATATAAGTTGTGTCAAAACAAACTGTGTGTGGTTTCCCCCATCCCTTTTTCTTTCATCTCTCAAGCAATACATAAAATTATATTGCCAAAATATCACTTTTTTTGGTCAGAAAATGAAAGACTAGATATTTTAAGCCTTCAATAGACTTGACATGTGCATGTGTGCACTTTGACACATTCCGATTAAGAAAGAGAACAAAAACAGAAGCAGAAAATCCAGCATGTGAGATTATTATTATTATTATTACTCATTGAGTCAAACCTCAATCCATATAAAACTGCTTGAAAAATGGGCTCCTGCTACCCAAAATTAGTTCACCCCTGACAAAGTTTGTACACTGTTCTTTTTTAATCGATCAATCTACCAATCCGTCAATCATTCAATTAATCCTTCTTAACAAACTGTTCTTAGTTGAATAAATAGTCACACTATTCTAATGGAGCAGAATAAGAAAAGAAAGACCAGGGATTCATTTGTTCTGTTCAGTTTTATTTTCTGAGCTGGTAGAATGGAAGGCAGTAGTGGTACTTACAAACACTTCGATGGTGATGGGGACGGTGCTATTGAGGGCTGGGATGCCTGCATCCTTGGCCATTACAATCAAGTAAATGACACCGTTGGCAACTTGCTCATAATCCAGAGGGCGGATGATACTTATCACTGAAAAAGCAAGAAAGCAGCGTTGGCAATTATGACACTAGGCATGAGATGAGGAAGGAATCTGAACATAATGCTGCACTCACCTCCATAACCTTCGGACAAGGTAATGTCAAAGTAACTTTTGAATGCAGAAGCATACACAATGCTATAAGCAATCTGGTTGTTTGGAGAGGAATCTTCATCCGAAGCCTAGATGAAATGAGAAGAAATACTTATATTGAAATGTTTTTCTACACAATGAAACTCATTTGGGAGACTTTGGGTCAATTGTTCTTTGCACGACACCTTAAACTGACCACAGATTAAAAATCAGGATAGAAATTAAATAAAACTTAAAAAAAAACAGGTAGAGTTTAAACGAGACATAAAAAAGGACAATTTGATGACCTCCAAAGTGCTTTGGAGCACCAGAGACATAAAGGTACTTTTTTTGGGTGGGTGGTTGAGCTCCAAAGCCATGCACACCTCTAACACCAAGAGCAGGCTGATGTGATATTTCCTTTTCCCATAATATAAAAGCACATCTGCAAAAGTTATTGCAGCTCTAAAAGCCTAAGACATATATTCCTAAATCAGGTCCATGATGTGTAGGTGTGCGTGTGTACGTGTGTGTGTGTGTGTGTGTTTGTGTGTGTATATAAAATATAAGACGGTGACCATGAGTGCATGTTCAAAGCCCCAGCCTTTTTTTAAAAAAAATCTGTTGCCTAAGCATGTAAACCAGTGAAAGGAGTCTTGGAAACATCAAGAATCAGGAAACATACAATGCACTAAAAACCTGGCTCTTCTCCCAGGTTCTGGAGTAGAGTGTGCTCCTGTATTGTGCTTGGAATTTGTGTCCAGGCATGGATAGTCGCTTTGTGTATTATGGATTTTTTTATTTATTTAATGTAAGCTTCCCAGTCATTCTGAAGTCAGGTTGCTTTCCATTTAATAAATAGTCATCATAACAACAACAACAACATGCCTGATCCCATTTTATTCTCAGTTTTCTGTTTTAAGAGGGGGGGGAGGGTATAAGATACTATTTTGAAAATAATATTTCTGGAGGCTACGCCATGCTAACACTTCATTTAATACTCTTTTACAAAGATTTTTCTTTAAAATGAAAAATTCCGGTTCCAAAAGCACATACAGAGACAGTTCAAGTGGAATGAATTCTATTTTTTTTAAACAGTGATTTCCACACATTATGCACTTTTTTTCAATGCAGTTCTTTGTATCACAAATGGCTTTTAAGTTACACGGATACTCATTTCTTCTTTGTCATCTCGGGATAAGAAAAATATGTATCTGTGGAGTTTTTTACCCTCACGCGGACCACTTGAGTGACTGATGGCTCATTTTCCCTCAGAGCCCCTAAATAGGAATCTTTCTGGAAGGTGGGTATGTTGTCGTTGACATCCAGGACATTAATCCGGACTCTTCCGGTCGTCTCTTCTCCACCCCCATCTCTGGCAATGACAGTGAGTGTATAACGTTGGGTTGTCTCAAAGTCCAGGCGGGCAACAAGTGTGACGATGCCTGAATCCTTGTCTAAGGAGAACCTGGAGCCCAAAACAGCAAGCAACATACTGAAGAAATAGACTTCAGTAAATAATTAACTTAACAGAATAACAGAATTAGAAGAGATCTTGCAGGTCTTCTAATCTAACCCCATGCTCAAGCAGGAGACTCTAATATACATTTCATGCAAATAGCTGTGCGAGCCCTTCTTAAAAACTTCCCATGATGGAGCACCCACAGTTTCTGGAGGCAAGTTGTTCCACTGATTAATTGTTCTAACTGTCAAGAAACTATTCCTTAGTTCTAGATTGCATCTCCTTAGTTTTCATCCATTGCTTCTTGTCCTGCCTTCAGGTGCTTTGGAGAGTAGGTTGACCCCCTTTTCTTTGTGGCAGCCCCTTAGATATTACAGTGGAACACTGCTATCATATCATCCCTAGTTCTCCCCCCCCCGTTAAACTAGGCATACCCAATACTTGTAATCGTCCTTCATAGGTTTTAGCCTTTAGTCCCCTAATCATCCTTATTTCTCTTTTCTGTAGAGTCTTAATATCTGGATGGGAAAAATGAATTTTGAGTTGAAAAAAAATATCCAGTAAAGAGAGAGTTAAATGCTACACTCACACAGCTATGCTCATTTATCTCTCTTCCATTTACAATGGATGTCTCCTGAGGCTGTTTCCAATAGAAAATATATATATATGCAATATATTGGGAATTCATTACACACACTCGAATGTAATACATAGTTTGCTCTTTAGCAGATGAGAAAAATCAATCCTCATCTTGTTTTCATGAGGAAGCACAGGAAGTTTGCAGAGGTATTTGTACAGTCAGATTGAATGAACAGAGGAGTTCTAGTACAGTTCATTTCAAACTGAACTCTCTGAAGAATAAACTCTCAGCACATCATTACCTTCTCATTTCAAGGTGTATATCCAAATTATTTTGATACGCAGGTAGAAACATTAATCTGCTGGTTTATTTTAAAGGATCTGGAATGACAGGACTTTCTGTTTCATTTTTAGGAATTCCAAGGCTCTACTTTTTATTTATTTATTTATTTTTACATTTATATACCGCCCCATTCCGAAGACTCGGGGCGGTTTACAGCTTATAAG
>JANHFL010009358.1:0-11051 GCA_032468155.1 Oxyrhabdium leporinum | reverse complement strand
TAGATAGATAGATAGATAGATAGACAGACAGACAGACAGACAGACAGACAGACAGACAGACAGACAGACAGACAGATGATAGATAGATAGCTGGATGGATGGATGGATGTGATTTCTTGTTTGCATCCCAAGCTTTCATATTTGGGCTAAACTGAACACCAAATGACAGAATAACTGGTCATATCCATATCCATTGTGAACATATTCTATTATTTTCTATCCTTGTGAAGAAATATAAAACAAAATGTGGAGATACATAATGTATATTTGATCACACACTTTTTCTAGATATTTCAAGATCAGTATGACAGATGTTAAAAATTTGTCCAAAAGATAAGGGAGGTCAATTTGTCTCTGCTGATTCTACATGTACGAGGAAGATTTTATTTATTCATTTTTAATAAAATTTGTTAGACGAATTTGATCAGCAATGTCCTAACTCCTAGGCAGAGTAATGTCTATGTAACAAGAAGCCAACAGGAAAGGTCTCATTCACCATTGTGAAATCCTTACAGACTTTCCGAAGCTCTGACTGACTCTACAGTGTGGCTCTAATGGCTATATAAAATATGCATGACTAGCAGCCAAGACAAAGGGGACAAAATTGTATTTTGAAATGAGAAACTACCCTGCTTTTTAAATCTATTTTTTTATTTTCTAAATTGATTTCTGCCAGAGTATCTCGAAGTCTGACAGATGTGAACAAAAGCAGAACATGCTAAAATTCAGAAAGATTTTCTGAATGGCCCAGAATAAATTCCTACTCCATGACTTCTTTGATTTATCTACGGCCTTGTAATTTTTGAAAAGGCCATTAAAATTTGAATCCTTACAGGCTTAATAACGAGGCTTGAATGACAAAAAGAGCCGAATGTGATAAGGTTGATTTGGATCCTTTCACAGCACAGACTTGCCCTGATGGCAAAATTTTCCCCCCTGCTGGACCCTCCACAACACTGCTTTTAAATTATCCTGTCCATGAATGAGATAGTCCTTGGTGGTGCAAGTGTTAAAATAGCCTTTCTCCCTTTATTCTGATGCTGTCCAAGGAGAACCTCAAGGTGCGTAAAATTTGTTCACCTTGGCCACGGATGACCTTGGTGACTGTCAGTGGCTGAGAGCAGAGGCCACAGAGACAGGAGGAAATAACAAATGTCATGTCAGGTAGTTTAACACTGAAGAATGTGAGGACAATTTTCAACTCTCTGAAAACCGAACAAAATTTTTCAGCCACAGTCAGGAATCTTTCTGCATCTCTTCTGACTGAATACCACTAGTTCCAGAAGCATGCTGTTCAATCTAATTATATCTTCTATGCAATTTTTCATTACTCTGCTCAAAAAACAAATCTTAATTGAAACAATTTGTCATGAAGTTTTAACAACTTCCTTGATTTTGTCCTCAAGATCATTTTGGGCAATTCCTATGTTTTCTTTTGCACTCACATAGGTTCACCCCAAAGGCATTTTCTCTAGTCACTTTTCCAAATGGAATTTGATTATATTCCATAAGTATTTCAAGCAAAAAAAAAAAAAAAGACTGCAAGGATTAACAAACATATTCAGGTTTGGGCAGGAAAATAAAAACATGAATATTTAAACAAAAATGGCAAAAACCTTCCTTTGCTGAAAAAAGTATATTTCAGTAAGTGGAACATTCTGATATCTATAGGGGGCTCAATTAAGATTTTACTATGTTTGTTAGATTTATATAACTATAAATCTAATCTTATATAGTTATATCTTCTTTTCGCTAAAATTCATGCCTATACACTTGTATGTGTATTTCTGCAACTTATTAAAGAAGAAATGACAAAACTTTAGCATAATCTGGTTCCATTTAAAATAATCAATTCTTATTTTGAGAATTCTAGTTGATCATGTTACTACTGATCAATCATATTTTTGCTTGTGGGAGTGACTAAATAAATTAGAAGACCTCATATGCAGTTTCTTAGCCTCTTTATATGTGCAAATAGCAATAGCAATACCACTTAGACTTATATATACCACTCCATAGTGCTTTACAGCACTCAATGAGTGGTTTATGTCAGCATATTGCTCCAACAACTGGGGTCCTCATTTTACTCACCTCAGAAGGATGGAAGGTTGAGTCAACCTTCAGCCCATCAGGATTGAACTCCTGACAGTTGGCAGAGTTAGTCTGCAATACTGCATTCTAACCACTGCGCCACCATGGCTCCAAATGGAGCCATATGACTTTTTCTAACATAAGCCAAAATTTGCTCTTGGTTTCTGATTCTTGGCTTGGACATGAGAAAGATGCTAGGGAGACTTTTTTGCATGTACAATTAGGGACAGACAATCTTTTGGTGACCATGGACCATGTTTAACATTTTTTGGGGTATGGAAGGACCACAGTGGGCAACAATACCAAGTGGATTTTCTGTTTCCTTCCAGCATTTAAAAGTGAGGTCCCATTAGGTAGGTAAGTAGGTAGGTAGGTAGGTAGGTAGCTGGCAGGCAGGCAAGGAAGCAAGGAAGCAAGCAAGCAAGCAAGCAAGCAAGCAATTACTGTAAATTAAACCGGCATCCAATAGATTTTTGTTTGGTGAGAATCTGCACTTTTCAGTAACTGTACTCAGAAAACCCCGTGAGAATTACAAGAAAGAGATTACCTTTGTATATAGCCACAAAGGCTCACATTAGTCATCCCTGTACTGAACAAACCATAGAGTATTTCCTACTTTATTTAGTCGCTTTGCTAGCTAGGAAGCAAGCTGTGTGCAGTAACCCACCTGCTTGTTCTTAGAAAGTCAGCATTCTAAAGTATTCTCATGTGACCTGATCCAATAAGTATATTTTATAGTCCAACTCTGAAAGGCTAATACCACTGATAAGACTTTAAGAATCAAGCGATCCTACCGATATTTAAACATTTTGTACCATCAAGTTATGAGATATGAACTTTGTTGGAACAAGGTCAGAAGATACCGTTCCATGCATCATTTTAATTTTCATTAAAAACAGTTTCCAAATATAGCCCAGCCATTAGAGAAAAAGCTTAAAAAGTTTATTAGGATGATTATTTTTAAGGGACTAAGTTATTCAGGCATTACCACCTGTTTCAATTTTCTTTTGGTTTTTTTTTCATTCCAGGTATATTCATCATTGAACAAGTCTGCCAGCTGCAATGTCAAAAGAACAGAAACTGATCCTGGTGTTGTGAGCCTTCAGCCCCAAGCAATAGTTTTAGTATAACTGGGATATAATTTCCTGTGTCTTACATAGTACTTTTAAAAATCCCATTAATATAATTGGTTAAGCAAAATATTCAAAATACTACAAAAATAATCAAGAGGAATGAGGCTAACTGTCAACATAGGCACTTTAACTTATTAAGATGTCTTTAGTTTCATGTAGTTTTATTTACACACTCTAAGCAATTACAGTACAAGAAATCATATTTACTAATTAAGGAGAATTTGTTTCACAATTAAACATTTTCCTTGGGAACTTGGAAGATGGAATATAGCAGCAAGAAGTGTAAAAAGAGACAGATAAAAATATTTTTCTCTGTCAAGCCGAAATGATGTTAATAGTGGCCAGTATCAACAACCCGACTATGGGAAAATATAAATACAATATCTGTACAAATACAGATATGTTGTGTCACTCTTTGCTTAGGGTTTGAATTTCTTTTTGGATCACAGTTCTATTTTTTGATTGACCATATTTGAGATGCATCTCAGAGAAACATCAAACGTGTCCATTCTTGTATCTCTCAGATTGGTTGGAGTATGTAAGTTGTAGATCAGGGGTGTCAAACTCACGTTGTCACGGTGGCGTCATGTGATGTATCGGGACTTTTTTCCCGTTCACTAAACCAGGCATGGGCGTATCTGACCCTTGGGCTGGGAGTTTGACAGCCCTGTTGTAGATCAAAATGCAATAACCTCTTTGCCTACTCCCTTCCTTGGGGAAAGTCATCTCCCCAGATGTTACTGCTTTGAGTGCTATCTGTAATGGAAGCACAGCTGTTACTAGGAAAAGGTCTGATTCAGTGATGGAATGGAAATTATAGTACTGCTTCCAAAGAAGACACACTTAATGTAACTTATACCTTCCTGTCTGGAATCTGAACGTTACTATTGGTGAGCTAGAGTTGTAGATTGTAATTTGAAATGTAATACTTTATACAAAGGTATCTGGAAGGAGGAGAAATCTTATGGGTGATTCTGATATTGTTAATAAACAAGATAATATTTCATATTGGATGGTAATAAGGATGTCCATTGACTCTCTTGATCTTAAACAATATTCACACACTCCAAGATTTATTTAAAGTTTCTCTCACTAATATTCTGTATTTCTTGGAGAAGCCTTTTACCACACTTTTAACATCTGTTGACTTTAGAAAATCTGAAAGTTCTCAGGTTTAAGTGCACAGAAGCCCTCTCCAGTTTCAGTTACCTATTTTGGGAATCAAAGACACTTCAATTGTGGGATTTTCTTTTTCTTCCATAGGTAATTCTTGACTTACGACCACATCTGATCCCAAAATTTCCATTGCTAAGCAAGAAAGTTGTTAAGGAAGTTTTGCCCCATTTTACAACCTTCCTTGCCACATCACCACAGTTGTTAAGTTAGCAACACGATTGGTAAGTTAATTTGGCTTCCCCACTGGCTTTGCTTGTCAGGTGAACACGTCTTTGGGATGCTGCAACTGTCATAAATACATGCCAGTTTCCAAGAGTCCAAATTTTGATCAAGTGACCACAGGGATGCGGCATTGTGCAAACTATGAAAAACAGTCATAAGTCACTTTTTTTCAGAGCCTCTGTAACTCTGAATGGTCACTAAACATGGTTATAAGTCAGGGATTACCTGTATGTTAAGTAGGACCACTGAAAATATTGCTGTCCATGTTCATGGCTGATCTTTATTTTTAAAAAGGAAAGTCAGCAATGAACAAATTCTAGGGAGAAAAGCACAAGGACAGCTGCTTGTTCATTCACCCATTGTGCTGTCTCTCAAGCTGCCAGTGATGGATCTGCCCCCATACCGAGGTGGCCAACACTGTGCATAATCACCTGATTTCAAAAACATCATTGCTCTGTCAAGGCAAAATACATTTGACACATTCGCGCTGCTATTGTCATGGCAAAACGGATGGCAAAAGCCATCCCACTTTCTATTTCAGATCACTTCGGCTCCCCCTTTCTCAGAATAAACTCAGAAAGATTATTTTTCATTTGCACCAGTGTGAATTGGGATGGGATCGCTATGAATGGCTCTTTTATAAACTGAGTACTGAATCATATGCAAGCTTATGCTTATTATAGAAGCACCCAGAGAAATAAAGCTGTTTATTGATGTTTAACAGAAGGCAACACAGAATAGCCTCGATGGCTTTCATTGGCAGATTTTGCCATTTTCATTTCATTGATTTTTCTGAATAAAATTTCTTAATAGGCAACATCTTGCAGAAAAAGCAAACTGCCAAGAAGGAATCTAAATTCATTTTCCAATGAAACCTAATCCCGTGGTGTGATAAACTCAGGAGTTTGATGTGGCTCATTGTTGCTCTCTAAATCATGTAGAAAGTTGATCCCATGCAGAGAATCCTGAATAGCTCGTGTTTTCTTTCATAGTACAGTACACATCCCAAATGCAATCTCCTTTCCAACATTATTCATTTGCTTTAGCATTCAAAACAACTCTGAGCCTTTTTGACTTGCTGGATACACCCGCAGAATTAGCAAAAGAGTGTATTGCTTGATTAGGAAATCCAATGATTTCCATGTCTCTCTAAATTAAATAAAACTAAAAATTAGAAGATAATCCTAGGACCAAACTATTGTCTCTCAAACCATGTTTTCTAAAGTGATCTTTGTGCATCTCAGAGTTCTAAGATCCTTTTCAAACAGATCATTTGTAACTAAGACTGACTTTACTGATATTAATAAAGGAGAATATGTGTAGCTCATGGTTGACAAGAAGGACCCTAGGTACTCTCTGAGCTTCCTTGTTTTCTTGCAGATGTTTCATTACCCAAACTAAGGTAACATCATCAGTGCTAGTAAGGAGTGCTGTTTGCCGTCAGTTTTATATTCTGGGGGTTTGCCTGTCACTGTTGATGGGGTGGCCTTGGAGATTCTTTGATTTGGCTCTTTGCTGTTGGCTTATTTGGCAATTTCTTGACTGGTGCATGGTTTACTTGATTGTTGATCTGATGTTAACCTTGGAGATAAACTATGCTGATCTGGGTGCTGATTCCTGGTGGAGAGGTGCTTGGGTCTTTTTGTTCCTTTTTGGGCTGCGTGATACTCCCTTTTGCATTTACTGATATTATCTGGAATAAAGCGATGGCCTTCCTTTGCTCTTTCTTTTCACAAATCACCAAATCATGGAGGTGGGGGGAATGAATTTATCGGCAATATACTATAGTTCTACAGCTAACCTATGTGTTTTCAATATGTTTGTAAAGGTTCAATAAAATTTGTATGTACCTAGGAGAGATCATAGGGCATTCCATTGTAATTTGTTTTCCTGAGGAATCCTTGGAACATCAAGGAGGAAATTAATTTCCTTTCCAGATCTGTAGTATGTGAATCTATTAGGGAGGAAAATATACTTTTATCATTAAAGTGGTGATGATTCTTTTTCCTCCCCATGAACACCTATTTTTGTCAGAATTGTTCAACTAGGGTCTTTTTCATTAGTTACCATCCTTGTAGATTACTTAGTGACAAAAAAATATATAATTTGTTCTTCCAAACTGCTAGATTTCAAGTTAATATACAAATAGTTGTATCATCACTCACACCTGTAGGAGAGCAAAAAGAGAAACTAATTGGATGAGTGTTTTAATGTATGCTATTCAATGATTCATCTGCAGATATTGTCAACTCTGAAGTAGACCTGGTTGAGGCCATCTTTGTGGCTTCAGGGTTGCCACCAAGCAGAAGAGGGGACAGGGAGGGGGGAATAGTTAGCTGGGGGTTTGCAGTCAAAACAAAAAGTTTCCCTGTGGGAATCAAGGTCATTCCAACAGGTGGCTGGGAGAAGAGGAGTGAAGTAACCAAGCAACTGGCCAGCACCTCTACTGGACAATGTGACTGATGACTTAGGAGAAGGGGAAAACTTTCATTTTTTAATTAGGTGAAAACAGCGGGAACTCTCAGAGTCAGTTTTCACCAGTTGTGCCAATATAATGTATCCAATAAATTGTTCCTTGAGGAATCTACATGCCTTGGAGTTCTCCTTTCAAAGGGTGCATTACTTGGGGTGCTGACAGATATGATTAGTACTTTGAATTTTCCCTGAAGAGACTACATACATTTTACTGATTCACTACTTTTTATTTTCTGGTGTCCATGTGAATTTTTACCTGGCACTCCAATGGACTGGTGTTAGGGTTATCCATCTTAGTTCAAAGATGGGGCTCTAAAGATCTCCAACTTTGATTGACTTTGCTGGGATTGAGGTATTGCTAAGCTGTTTGTGGCACTGGGTTCATCCAGAGTATTGAGAATTTTTCTTCTGAGAGGTCCTGATACCCTGCAATCCATTTGGAAGAACTATGGCCTCAGAGAGGAGCAAAATGTTGGTCTGCCATGGATCAGGACTTACATCAGAGGAGATATAGCTTATGATTGGAGGCAGCAGGTTCAATCCCTCTTTATCTGTTGCAGTTGGTGGATTGTTTACTTTCCGGTTGCTCTTCTGTGGAAAATCCTCAATTAGGTCAAAATCAGGAGTGAGTGCAGATGGTTATTATTGTTATCAAAATTATTGCCATTAATTCAATAGGATATTCTGCTGCTATAAGTGTGCTTAACAGTCTGTTGTAAATCCCTTAATTTTCTCAATAGTTCTTCTTATTCACTTTGGCAATGCTCCAAAAGAGCTAATTAGCTATGCTTCTAGACTCAGCTTCATCAGAAACCTTTCTGTCCCCACCTGACTTTAGATGATTACCTGAGTTGCTTTTTGTCAAGGTCAAACTCTCAAGGCTATCTGTGTGTATGTGTGTGGAGGGGGAACCGTTTAAAAACAAAGAAGTGGAAAAAACATTTGAAAACAAAAGAACAAAATAACAATTAAATCACATCCACATTAAAATATATACATTCTAATAAGCCTGACCTTACCCATAGGCAGAGAGAGAGAGAAAGAGAGAGAGGGAGAGACGAAAAAAAAGAGAGAAAGAGAGAAAGAAGAGTGAAAGGAAGGAAGGAAGGAAAGAAGGAAAAGAGAAAAGGAAAGGAAAGGGGGAAAGAAAGGGGGGGAAAAGAACAGCGGAGAAAATAAGGAATTTTTCTTTCTTTCTTCTTTTTTAGAAATTTAGGAACCCAGTGTTGTGAAGCCCAGAAGCATAGCTGTTATCAACGGTGTTTTACTTCTGTTCTCTCCAGAAAAAGTTAATATTTATACATGCTTAGCTACATTCAAAATGGAAGCTACCGTCCATAAGCACCGAATCTGATAGGCATAATTTTGTGCTCTTCTTTGGGGCGCCCACCTCGCTGTGCATTTCTAACATGTTCTGCTTGTTCCTGGCTGGCTCCCCTTTCTTTCTATACATCCGTCATCCTCTTGCAGTCAAACCTGACACAATTGCAGCTGTTGCCATAAAAGTGGGAAGCAAAGCTGAGGGCAGTTCTGCTCTTCTGCACAGATTTGCAGAAAAAAAGGGCATGTCGTACAATTTGTTCAGGAAACAACAGCGATGTTTGACCCGTCATAAGGATTGATGAAGCAA
The DNA here is from genome assembly GCA_032468155.1 of Oxyrhabdium leporinum. Classification (NCBI taxonomy): domain Eukaryota; kingdom Metazoa; phylum Chordata; class Lepidosauria; order Squamata; family Cyclocoridae; genus Oxyrhabdium; species Oxyrhabdium leporinum. The sequence goes on along the minus strand of JANHFL010009358.1, from coordinate 2,324 downwards.
AAATTTACATGGGAGAATGCATTTTTAAACAGCTTCACGGAGCCTGATGCTTTTGCTGGTAATAGTTTTCACATTCATCACTCCCTGAGTCCCAAGTGAATAACTCCTTAAGCTACATAAGGTTAACTCCTTTTGCGGCAGCTTCAGGAGAAGAAAGGGCTGGTAGGGTTGAGAGAAAAAGAAAGGGTTTAAGAAATCAGGAACATCCGAGTAGCACACACCTGAGATTCTGAATACACTGTCCCCAGAACTATACTTGTCACTGCTCACAGGTGCCAAGACCAGTCTGGTGCTTCACAATATTAGGCTTTTAGAATATAAAATATTCTTTATCGGCCAAGTGTGATAGGACACACAAGGAATTTGCCTTGAGTGCATAAACTCTCAGCGTACAAACAAATAGTTGTTCAAATTTACAAAAGTAATGGATGTCCTTTCACTGGTTATCTTCAAGTAGTCTGTGGATATTTTTGTTTGTTAGGGTTGCATTAATTAGGAATTTTGCACTAAGCAGAGGGTTACAAGTAATGGCTTATATGGCCCTTTCAATTTCATAGTTATACAGTTATGAGGTCTCTGTGATGCTCTCTGAGCTTGCTTGTTTTCTGTCTGTTTTCTTGCAGACATTTCATTATCCTTCAGTGATTATGTTACCTGGTTCGATAATGAAACCTCTGCAAGAAAGCAGCCAAGTTCAGAGGGCAACAGGGACCCCTCATTTCAACCCTGAGCTACAAATATTCTCCTTTCTGTACAATTACATCCTATATCCTTCCTGATCAGTATGATGGTTTCTTTGACCTTAGCTAAATTCTGCTATCCTGTCTGTAAAATTAGACAGACTTTGACCACCCATTGATGATCTTATCATTAATTGTAATACACTATTATGTTTTGTTCTGTTTTATATTATTTTAACAAGACAGAATATTTTATAATCTGAATATTTTCAGAATATATTCAGAATATTTTATTCTGTCTGTGACCATAATAAAAAGTTGATTGATATCCTACAAGACATGCTTCAAATTCAGCCAAGCCCCAGACTGACATGTGCCACTTTGGAGAGTCAAAGCTGGATCCTTTTGAGTTTACTTATGCATCATCTCAAGTGGTCCAACAAGTTGGAGGACCACAAAAAGAGAGATGGCAAACTTGGCAAATTCTTTTAGGGATTTATTTATTTTTTGCAAAACCTACTTCATTTTTTTTCCCATTTTTAAAGAGAACATCAGAATGGGGAGAGGTGGAAAAAGAAGAGGCGAAAATGTGATTGAAAATGGTGGCATCTGGGAACAGCAACGGGGGCAACCATGCCAATCTGATACAAGCCCCTCCCCTTTTGTAGATGTGCCATCACAAGCATAAGGGATAGAACTTGCAGTGTGTGCTTTTTTTTGTCATTTTAATGAAAGCTTCAAGTTCTTGTAGATGCCCAAGACTGGCAGATCTTCCTTCTAAGGGAAGATTCCTCAGAAACTTTGCAATCAGAATGCTGCGGGAGAATCCTTTAAATAAAAAGGCCACTGAATGTTTGTGTTACTGCCCTGCTTCCTACTGAATGGCAATAAGACCAACAATTGTTTTACATTTGTAAGAGCCATCTGCAATCAAAGGACTTGCTGAAACAATTATGTTCCCAGCAACTATTTCATTCTTCTTCGAAACAACAAAAGTGCTCAACCTCTTGTTTTGTAATTTGGCAGGCTTCTTGCCAAAAGAGACCTTGACAATGTCTATAGTTGTAATCAAACTGCTCAAGGGAGGCTTAATTAATTTGTAAAAGTTAACTTCTGTACAAAAATCACTTTGTCTGCTAGCATGCAATTTGATTCAACAGAAGGGCAACGATGACTTCAAAATCTCATTAATTATTTCTCAAAAATAAAGTGACTGGCCCTTTTTCTTCTGGTAAAAAATCCAAGACCTTTTCTTAAGAGACCCATAAAGTGATGATCATGTGTATTTTATATCTAGTTATTGAGATCCAATTGGAAGAAGCTGTAAGAAATGATCAGGCTGAGACCAAGAGAGGGATCAAATGTGTCAGCAATCATGAGTCCCTTCATGTCGACAAGAAATCTAAGTCCAGCCCTCCTTGAATTCTGTTGACTTTTATCTCCAGCTAATTTCCCTTGGCCATTAGTAGTTCAGAGAGCTTAAGCTTGAGATTTCCAGTTGCACTTCTGGTGGCGGCGGGAGCAAGGACTGTGAGCTCTGTGAGCTTTGCGAGCTCTGCGGCCCTTCCCTGAGCTTTCCTTGTTGGAGGGCTCCAAAAGGAGCCATAGCCACCCTGTAGGGGTGGTGAAGTAAAGGGGAGCACC
>JANHFL010009357.1:0-21395 GCA_032468155.1 Oxyrhabdium leporinum | reverse complement strand
CAACCCTCTGCCAGTGAAAACCCAGCTCCATTTTCACTGGCAGAGGGTTGCAGGAGGCTGCTGCAGGAGGCTGCAGCTTGACAGTTTCCAGGGCAGCCTTGAGTTTGACACCTTTGGATTTTGACCAGCAATTGAACAGACACTTGCCATTTTAATTTTGGTAATTGCAAATCCTCCATAGTGACTTCTTTCCTTTTTTGGCTATTACTGTGGAGAAAGGAATCATAACAGACATCTTTTCCTGGTGGAATGGTCAGAACAGCACATCTGTGTCACATGTACATTGGATGGAGACCTACTGTATATTATAAAACATTGTAACATTGCATGTCTTCCAATATCTATAGGAGACTCCAGTTCTAATGATGATCTTTACAATGCATCTGTCTTGGCAGTTAGAACAATGCCATGATTGTTCTTGTATGCAAAAGAAAAACAGCAGACATTTGAACATTAAATACATATCAATCGCTCTGGTCCTTTTTGGAATAAGCATTTAGGCAAACAAGTAAAAAAAAAAGATGTCCCATAGATCGGTGGTCCCTAACTTTTTGGGCACCAGGGACTGGTTCCATGGAGAGGATTTTCCGCAGACCGGAGGGGGCATGGTTTTGCATGCTCCTGCATCCCGTGGATGGGGCTTCGCTTGTTTGTGTGGCCGGGTTTCTGGCATGCCACGGCCTGGTACCAGCTGGAGATCCCTGCCATAGATATTTACCTCTGCTGCTCATTATATATTTAGTTAATCAGGGCTATCATAACACTTTTTTTAGGGAAAACAAGATAAGCAAATACGCTTTGTTTTTATATGTATCTTAATATTCACTTTTATAGAAAGATCAATGCTTGTTCATTTGAAAAAAAACCTCACACAACTACATAAAAATCAGCAAATTTATTTTTCTTTCATGGATTTCTCTGGCCATCTATCTCACATGCGTCACTGCGTAGCTACCATTGTGAAAAATAATGTATATAAAATAATGAATACACATATACATATAAATATAGGCAAATCTAAACCATTATTAAAGATAAATACTATTGAGTGGAATTTTAAATCTTGGAGACTGAACACATGCAGTTTTCTTAGCAGGGTTATGGTTAATGGACAAGGTAAAAAAAACACCACTTCGGTCTATTCTAAATCTTCTAATCAACTTTAGATGATCCCTGGAACCTAAAGTTCTGCACCTGTAGGAGTGGCAGAATCTGGGAATGGAGATAAAAGAGAGATCAGCCTATAATTCCTATGTAGCCACAAGCAGACTAAGTCCAACCCCCTTAAATTTGCTTGACCCTTATCTAGCTACAAGATGATGCTGTTAGTTGAGAAGATTAATGTCCAACTAATGCTTAGTACCTGCTTGTAGCTAGCTAATGGGCAACAAAATTCAAGGTTTGGACTTAGTCCACTTGGGACTATGTAGGAATTCTAGGCTGATTCCTCTTAACTAGGCCCTCAAGTTCTGCCATACCTTCTACAACACCTGGGTGATTTATGTTATGTAAGTTATTGCTTGAGGGTGCGAAACACAAACATAATCAAGCCACTAATCATTTTGATCGCTACTTTTGAACTTTCCATCTCCTTTTTATCATTTTTCAAATAGGACAATCAAAACTATACACAATATTCATATACTGTAGAAGGAAATAACAGTTGCAGCTGTTTTACTTCCATTCTTTTCCCATTGATCCCTAATGTGGGTTATATTTTTTCTCATCTGCCACATATTGAGTCAATGGCTTCACTGGGGTCTCCATTATAACCTAATCCTTGCTTCACTGTGCATGTCAAATTAAGACGTTATGCCCAAATATACATCACGTTCAACGTTCTTCATTGTCCATTGAATTGCCTGTTCTATTTAAAGAGATTCCTCTCAAATTCCTCACATTTTACTTTTTAATATTTCAGTATCTTCTACAGGCTTGACCAATCTCCGACATTTTCTCCCAATGGTTTGGGGGTATTAAGTGGTTGATTGAAGTAGAGTCTCTTACCGGTAGATATCCAATTATGAGTTATTAGTGCCCTATCAATAAATGTCACATCAGTCACATATCTACAGGACTGTCAAAATCATGCTTGAAAAAGAAAAAGGTCAAGAATAAAAATAATGTAAATAAAATTTAATGAAATTTCATTGCCATTAAAATAAGGAAGCAGACTGGTTCTTGTTTAAATGCACCAAACATTATCTCTTACACCCAAACATACTCTTTCCAGCTTCCAAAGGGAGCAACAAAAATATGAGAAATTTGTTGAATGGGTAGTTTTACTGGAAAAGGAAGAGGGGGGGATGTAGAAACTAATAGGACTGGAGGTGTTTGAAGAGGAGATAAGTGGACATTTATCCACTTGGATAGTAGAAGAGAGAGAATTCTACTGTGAGCCTTAGAGAAACAGCTAAATTTCAGATAAACGTCTCCTTATAAAAATTTGGTTGAATAAAAATTTGGGCATACCAAGTATCTTGCTGCAATGAGATTATATTTGAGGCATATGCTTAGTTAGACCCCCATCGTCCATCTATACTGTATCACACAATCTTGGCCTTGTTGTAGTAAATTGAAGCTTTTCTAAAACGTTCATGTAATTCATGTAATTGTCTTCATCCATGTTAACTCTTCTCCTTCCTTCCCTATCATTTAATCATAATCCATTCCATTTCTATTTTGACACTGATCAGAAATGGAACCATATCAAGTTCTTTCCACACTGCATACATCTATAGGGCCTCTCCTCTTTGTGGCTCCTTTTATCAGACATTCATTATTCTGAATGAAACTCCTTCCATATTATGTGCTGACAAGTGGGTTCTCTCTTGTGTGGATCCTTTTATGAAAAGAGAGGGAAGTATTGTGACTGAAACTCTTTCCACACTCCTGACACTGATACGGTTTCTCTCCCGTGTGGATCCTCCTATGCGAATTAAGGGAACTGCTTGTAATGAAACTTTTTCCACAGTCCATGCAATGATATGGTTTCTCGCCAGAGTGGATCCTCTTATGTGATATCAGAGAACTGCTTGTATGAAAGCTCTTTTCACACTCTGTGCATTTATACAGCTTCTCCCCTGAGTGGATCTTCTTATGAGAACTAAGATGACTGCTTTGACTGAAGGTCTTTCCACAATCCAAGCATTGATATGGTTTCATCCCAGTATGGATTCTTTCATGGGAACTAAGGGAAGCACTTTGGCTGAAACTCTTGCCACATTCCGTGCACTTATATGGTTTCTCCCCCGTGTGGATCCTTTTATGGGCAGTGAGGGAACCACTGGTGGTGAAGCTCTTTCCACAGTCTGTGCATTTGTATGGCTTCTCCCCTGTGTGGATCCTTTTATGGCAGGTAAACTGACTGCTTTGAGTAAAGCTCTTTCCACATTCCATGCATTTATAGGGCTTCTCTCCAGTGTGGAACCTTTTATGAGAAGTAAAGGAACTCAAGTCTCTAAAACTCCTTCCACAGTCCATGCACTGATAAGGTTTTTCCCCTGTGTGGATCCTCTTATGGGAAATGAGTTCACTGCTTGTACTGAATCTCTTTCCACATTCCATGCACTGATATGGTTTCATCCCTGTATGGATCCTTTCATGGGAAGTAAGGGAAGTGCTCTGGCTGAAACTCTTCCCACACTCCAGGCACTTATATGGTTTCTCCCCTGTGTGAATTCTTTTATGTGAAGTAAGGTTACTGCTCCAACTGAAGCTTTTCCCACACTCCGTGCATTGATACGGTTTCTCCCCTGTGTGGATCCTTTTATGGGATGTAAGATCACTCCTACTTACAAAGCACTTTTCACACTCCATGCATTGGTATGGTTTCTCCCCTGTGTGGATCCTTTCATGCGAAGTAAGACCACGTCTCATGGTAAAGCTTTTTCCACAGTCTGTGCATTTAAATGGTTTCTCCCCCGTGTGGATCCTTTTATGGGAAATGAGATCACTGCTTGTACTGAATCTCTTTTCACACTGCAAGCATTGGAATGGTTTCATCCCCGTATGGATCTTTTCATGAGAAGTAAGGGAAGCACTTTGGCTGAAACTCTTTCCACATTCCATGCACTTAAATGGTTTCTCTCCCGTGTGATTCCTTTTATGGGCAGTCAGAGAACCACTTGTGGTGAAGCTCTTTCCACAGTCTGTACATTTATACGGTTTCTCCCCCGTGTGGACCCTTTTATGAGAAGTAAGTTGACTGTTTTGACTAAAGCTCTTTCCACACTCCGTACACTTGTATGGTTTCTCCCCTGTATGAAACCTTTTATGGGAAGTAAAGGAACTCATGTCTCTGAAGCTCTTTGTGCATTCCATGCATTGATAAGGCTTTTCCCCTGCGTGAATCCTTTTATGGGAGGTAAGGTTACTGCTCCAACTGAAGCCTTTTCCACAGTCTGAGCATTGATACGGTTTTTCCCCCGTGTGGCTCTTCTTATGAGCAGTAAGATCACTTCTACTTACAAAGCTCTTTCTACACTCCATGCATTTATGTGCTTTCTCCCTCATGTGAATTCTTTCATGGGAAATAAGACCACGCCTCATCGTAAAGTTTTTCCCACACTTCATGCATTTAAATGGTTTCTCCCCTGTGTGGATCCTCTTATGGGAGATGAGATCACTGCTTGTACAGAATTGCTTTCTACATGCCAAGCATTGATATGGTTTAATTGCTGTATGGATCAGATCACGTGAATTAGCTGAAACACTGGGACTGAAATTCTTCCCACATTCCATGCACTTGGGTTGTTTATCTCCCATGTGGATCTTTTTATGTGCAGTAAGGCAACTACTTGTGGTGAGTCTCTTTCCGCAGCCTGTGCATCTAAGTGGCTTATCCTCTGTGTGGATGCTTTTATGGGAAATAAGATCAATACTTGTATAGAACCTCTTTCCACAATCCATGCATTTATAAGGTTTCTTTCCTGGGTAGGACTTTTTGTGTAAAATACGATCATTGCTTATATAGAAACTTGTTCTGCGTTCTCTGCTTTTATATGACTTTTCCACTCCATGAACACTTTTCTGGGTGTTAAACCTACTGCTCTCATTAAAGCTTTTCCGACTGTCTGAACATTTACGTGATTTTGGTATCTCAACGTTTTGATGTAAAGTAAGATAGAGATTGAAATTATTATTTTTTCCATGTTCCTCGCATGCAAGCTGCTTCTCTTTAGTGCACATACTGCTATATTCATGGATATCTGATTTATGGATGGACATTTTTTCAGCCTTTAAATAGCTCCCTTTTTCTTTGCGATGTTGCTTATGGAAGGTGCGATTTTTTCCATACTTAAAGTTAGAGGATTTCTCCATCCTATTCAACTGGTTTTCAGTCATGTTTGGCTCCTCCTGATTTTGCAATATCCCTTCTCCAGTTTCAGTTTGTTTCAAAGAATTCATACCCAATTCTTCATAATTCTCTGGTTCCTTCTTGTCAACTGTTTGGAAGAAAAAGAAAAGAAAAAAAATCACCAGATGTTTAAGGTACAAAGTGAAAGTGCCATCACATTATATTAGCTCTATATTTATTTCAATACTACTGTACCAGGTAGTGGGAATATGGCTGGGGGATTTCTTTACTGCATCTCAGATCCTTCTGGTTATTCCAGAATGTCAGACTGCTTGGCGGCACCTGAAGTATGAGGCCCACAGAGTTCCATTATTTTTATCCATTGCAGAAAATAATTTAGTGTCAAGAGAAAACCTCTAGGAAGTATCATCTTGAGTTCTGGAGTGGGATATCATCAGCTTTGTTGCTTAACAATCAGTTTCAAGTGTGGAAGGCAAGCTGAAATTACATCTAGAACGGGGGTGTCACACTCACGTCGTCATGGCAGCATCACGTGACGTAATGGGACTTTTCCCCCCCTCTTCACTAAACTGGGAGTGGGCATGGCCAGCATGTGAGACATCCGGCCCACCACGTGATGCATGACAGCCCTGATCTAGAGAAAATGGCAATGTTATTGCTGCAAAGGAACTGGATTTAGTTACTAGGATTCAGCATGTATGAGATAAAAGTCGTCCTCCCTTGAAACACCCCCCCTCCCCCCGGGCAGATGTGCACTCCAGGAGTCTTTATGCTCATCTGTCCTTGTATTTGCTGGCAGTCATGCAGAGATCTCTGTTTATCCACAGTAACAACTTTGAGATAAACAGTGTGAGACAATCAAGATATCCTGAACTTAATCCCCTTTGTTTCTCCCCCAACTGATAAGACTGCTTAAACAAGCTACATCTACTTGAAAACTTTTTCTGTCCAGCCCAATGGTTCTAACCACAAGTTAACAAACTCTGCTCTGTAACAATAATGAGTTGATTAGAACTTTCCCACTTGTGCTGCTACCTGAAACTGACCAGACCGTAATCCGTTTCATATTGAGAGTTTGTGTGTCCTAAAGTGAACAAGGCAAAGAACCCCAGTTAGCACATTCCTCGCAATGTTCATTTTCAATTTTTGCCCATTTACTCATAATATCCTCTTTCCAAATCAATGTAAATACAAATATTAACTTCCTTAATAATTATCCAACCACAGGGCGAGCAATCCAAAGGATTGGGGAATAGGAGGGAAAGGGTTTTAAGATTTGCTAGTTTCCTCCTGAGTTGAACTGCAGAGAATTCCTTCCTGTTTATCCCCCTCCCCTGCAAATATTTAGGAGTGGAATATCTCGGTGCTCTGAGTATATTCAGGGACAATTTTTAATGAAGTTTCTCTAAGGGGTTACTTCCAGTGCTGGTATCTCTCTTGCATTGTGGTTCTTTGGTATGTATCCCGCAAACCCCAGTTTAAGTATGATGCACAAATCAGAAGCAACACTTCTGATTTGGGCAACAACACTTAAATTGGGGTTTGTGGGATAAATACCAAAGAACCACAATGTAAGAGAGATTTCAAATGCTATTATAGACAGAAAAAAAATGTAAAAGGCGGTTCTGAGGTGACTTGCAAAGCTAAGTAAGCAGCATTGGAAACTGTCTCAGAAGGTGTTTGTTCCTTTCTTGAGATAGCATGAAAACATGAGCTCCTACCAGAACAAGTAGGAGAGGCAATTATTACTTTAATATTATTTTGATTTGTGGATGATGACTTCTAGTGAGGTGAGGAGAACCAAGGCTTGCATTTTGACGGGGGAATTACGTTTGAAATTGGCAGCTGGATGCAAGATGTGGACTACTGAAATTCTCTCTGGAAGAAAGATAAATCTTGACATTTCCTATATGTATTTTGGACAGCTGATTTTTGAGAGCAGACAGTAGAAACTATCATTTTTTGGACCTGTTTTTGATCAGCTAGAGCAGGGCTGTCAAACTCCCGGCCCTCAGGCCAGATCACATGACGCTGCTGTGACGACGTGAGTTTGACACCCCTGAGCTAGAGGTTGTGGATTCCATCATCTCTGGGCAGTAAATGTAGCTTTTCAGGACTCAAGGTTTGATCAAACCTCTTCCTTTTAATAATTTTGGAATATTAATGGGATTTAAAGATGGCTGGGAGGAAGAAGGAAAAAAATATAAAACTGGTTTAACTGTGTATGGTTAAAGAATAGGATATTTTTGGTGATGTTTAATGATTATCTGGATTGGATAGTTTTTCTTTTAGAAATATGCAATGGTGTAATGGATTAATCTTTTGATATCTAAACAAGGGGTTATTATGGTAATGTTTAATAGTTGAGAGATGAGGGTAACCTAGATTAAACGGAAATGGATTATATTATATTATATATTATTTTTTAAATTAATTTTTACTACATCTTTGCTGATTAATAAGGCTAGCTGAAGATTTAGAGAAGGCTTTATGAAAAAGTATTGGGCTATATTTTAAGAGTCAGTGATATATTGTTAATCGTCATTAATATTGAGATGAAAAGGGAAGACTTACTTTCTTAGCAGGGGGGTGTTGCACTTTCTTTTCTTTTTTTAAATGTATTTTTGTGTTAGGTTTTGTATTATCTTATGTAACATAGTCCTTAATCAAATTATCCTGAGATTATTATTTTGATGTATATAGCCACCCATCTCACATACATAACTCTAGGTGCCATGCACATAGTCACATCAGTTCTCTCCAGATAAAATACAGACCTGAATATCCTCCAAGAAATTGATAAGCTACTTAGCTCTCATCAGAATATACCTTCCCCACCAATTTCAACCCAGAACAAAATGGATCTCTTACCCATGGACTCCACATTCTTAGCATTTTCCAGCATGACCTCTCTGTACAGGGATTTTTGGTCAAAATCCAGCAGAGCCCACTCTTCCTCAGAGAAAAACACAGTTACATCTTCAAAGGACACAGGAACCTAAAGTACAACAGCAATCCTTGTTAATATACAATTCCAGAAAATATTCACAAATTCTAATGAAAAAAATATCCCACTTGTTAACATCTTATATTATTTTTGATCAATTCCTGCAGCATGTTCATTAAGCAACTATTGGAATATTCCTTTATGACATTTTAATGTCTTATGTTGCCCAGTAGGAGATATAAGTCTTCGTGGAACAACAAGATGAAGATATTGGGAGATGTCCTCAAGAAGAATCTGCTTGAGATACTATGAATGTATGGATGGTATCAGAACACTGGGAAGATGCTTATGCTCTGATAAACTGTTAGCTGGGAGATATTAAATTGGCTCTGAAAAAGTGATTCAAACCATTGTGGAGAGAGTTGCATGTTCCTTGAATAAATCATGTTGCACTTTGGGAGGTGGGATCTTCCTACCTGAGTTGGAAGTACAACCACTGTTTCTGCACCACCACAAAGAAGAGACCTTTCCATTGGTACTATCACTATTGCTCCATTTTCTGAGAAGGAGATAAAAACAGAGGAAGTAATATTTTAAAAACAGCTGGAGAAAAACTTTGCACACGGGGTTAAGGTATTATTGTAACAGGAACTCAAGAATATCAAGACTTCAGGCAATGTGTGTACTCCCAATACATCAAAAGGAACCCTCCTTTACCTGATGAAGTCTCCTGAGATGGGTCCTCCTGGGAAATCTTCCTGAAGACGATTTCTTGAGGGAGATGTGACACATCCCCTAGTGATTTAGATCCTTTGGTGGCCATCTCCATGAACAGCGCACATACCTAAAATAGCAGCCAAACAAAATATTACTGCCTCTGTCCCAACTTGTTATATGTCCTTGGCAATAATCAGGGTGACGGTGGGTAGAACTATTTACCTAACCGGGACAGGATTCTATTCAGATGATCCAAATTATAACAGAATGGAAACATGTAATATTCATTCATATTGGTCTCACCTGCTGTTTTTGCTGCATTTTCTGCTCTACCTGGCTCAGAAGGAAGCTTTCAGCCAGACCCATTTTCGGAGAGCTGGTCTCTGCCCCACACATCCAGACACAGTTCTCCATCTGGGACAGGGTGGACAGGGGCAGGGCCACCAGATCCATCATCTGAGCTTTCGTGTGGTTTTCTTGGCTCAGCCACTGATCATAAAGATGGTGGAGTCGGCTGCATACGTCTCGGAGTCCTTCAGCCTCCTGGTAACAAAACTCCCTGAAAGGGCAACGATGGACAGCGCAATGTGTGGTTTCTTGTTTCACAATGTCCTGCTGAGTTCTTGCTGTTTGTCCAAATAAATCCAAACGCTCTTTTGAATCTGCAAACCAACTTTCATTCACGGGAGTAGAATCGCGAGGAGAGACCCCTTCAGCCATCTTGAAGAATGAGGCATTTCTCCCCTCCATGATTGGATTCTTTGGGAATTATGTCCAGCTTGCAGGCTAAGATGAAACAGTGTAGAAAACTATAATCCAAAGCACTGACAAAAACCTTTCATTATTTAATATGTTTACAATTTACCTTCCTGAAAAATATACACGAGAGTGGCTTGCAGGGATTAAAAGCAAAAACAGTAGATCACAACCACTAATGAAAGATAATTGCGATGGGGGGGGGAAGAGAAATTGACACATTACTTACACAATTGCCACTTCCAACAAGAGTACACATCACAAATGATGTGCGGGTCTCTCTTGAAAGTTTAGAAACCTTGAATTTTGTGGGATTTTATTTTGTTTATGAAATCTATCCAGGATGCCCCTTTCCCCTGACTCAGATTATCAGGGGAATATTGATATGGGGTGCAGATCAGCCTGGACCATTGGATGGTGGCAGAAGAGACTATTTCCTTCCCATCAATTCCCGGAAAGAGGACGCCTTGCCAAACCAGGAAACCCAGATTCTCTGAACTGCAGATGCTCCAGATGCTCGCAACAGAAACCCAACCCTAAACTTGCTGGAGTCTTCAAGAGAATTGTGCAGAATTCAATCTCTAACCAAGAAGCTCGTCGCAGAAATTAAGAGTCCGGCGCGCCCCGCAGCAGAAATGGGGCAGGTGAGTGGGAAGTGCAGAAGGTGGAATATTGGGGGATTTCCAGTTTAGGCCCACAAGATCCAGATTTGGAGACTGAAAAGAAAAGCTGGCCAGAATCCCCCGACTTCGCCGCTTTCCATCAAGGAAACGCTTCGCCGGGCAGCTGCGGGAAAGGAAGGGCCCGCGAAGGAAGGAAGGAAGGAAGGAAGGAAGGAAGGAGCCGTTTGCAGGATCGGTCCAGCGTTTGGAGAGAGCGCAGCTTCCTGTAAAGCGCTCCCTCGGCGTGGGAAGGGTCATTTCCTGCCCTCCCCTGCAAGCATCGGGCGAGATGCTTCTACGAACGAGCAAAAGCCCTTCTGATGAACCCGGAGGTTGTTTTGCAAAGGGGCGCCCTCTGGCGGGTCCTGCGTGCCAAGCCTGCGGGTCGATGGGCTGGAAGTGAGGGTTGCTGGAGAGGGAGATGCTCCTCTGTTCAAGAAACCATCCCTCTGCTTGTCTATGGAGAGTCATCCAGGTCAGGGTTGTCCCAAAGGTGCTTTTTCAAGAGGCAACCGGACTTTATTTTTTCTTTGAAGCTGTTTCACTTCTCACCCAAGGAGCTTCTTCAACTCTGGCTGGCTGGAATCCTTCCATTCCCCACTATCCAGGCAGAGCTGAAGAAGCTTCTTGGATGAGAAGCGAAACTTCTTCAAAGAAAAAACAGAAAGTCCAACTGCCTCTTGAAAAAAGCACCTTTGGGATATCCCACTGCTTCTTAACCGACTTGGGCCTGGCAATTACATGGAAATCAGAGAAGGAGCACACAAATGAAATCTCTGCAATCAAAAGAGTGCCTTTGAACGCATGGAGAAGTTTTCATCCTCAGTGAGGAAGGCAGAATGGTTTGAAAAGGAGCCCAAAGTTTAACTGTCTTTTGTCCCAAAGGTGCTTTTTCAAGAGGCAACTGGACTTACAAGAAACTTCTTCAGCTCTGTCCAGAAGCTTCTTGGATGAGAGGCGTAAAGAAAAACAAGTCCAGTTGACTCTTGAAAAAGCAGCTTTGGGACAATATTGTCCTAAAAGCACTACAGAACTACACCTTAATATTACATAAATGTTTGTATTAACATTAGAATTATATAAGTTGGTTAAATGTAATAGAGATGATTGGTGATATTTTATCTAAAGATATGAATTTTAAAATAGGGTGATTGGTATCAAATGACATATTATGATAATTTATTATAAAGATGTGTAATACTATTAGAATTATATAATTGTTAAATGATATAAATGATTAATATTAATTTATTTGTATTGAAAAGCAGGATACCCAGGTGCCACACTGTTCACACGATATGTTTGTAAAAAATAATTTATTTTAAAAAAAGAGGATGTGTAGCATCCCAGACAATACTGCTGACCTGTACCATCATCCCCTGTGGGTGTGACAAAGGGGACAGAAGGATAGTTCTTTTTTTAAGCTATTAATATCTGGGGAGTTATTGAATAAAATATTTTTCAGATTGAAGTTACTTGTGTAATCCTCTCTTGTCAGGTGACTTATTGTATGTTTGATTATGCTGGGAAAGCCCTACAAATGGTATCCCTGGGCAGAGATTTGGTTGATTCCTCCTTGCATCCACATAGATGAAAATTCCCTGCATGCAAAGAGCAGTGAGGAAGAAAGGCAAGTTTGAAGTTTTTCCCTGGCAAAGAAGGCATTCTCACGTACCACCAACAGTCTGTCCACTCCATAAATGGGGATAGGAAATGTTTTGAGAAAACAAAATCTCCATAAGAGGAGCTCTAAAAGCAAGGGATTGAGGGACTGAAAGAATTCAAGAAAAAGGTTACTTCTTGGGTGAAATGTTCTTTCACCTATTTGTCCTCTATGTGGCCAGAATGAAGCTTTCCACCAGAGCCATTACCTGGGGACTAGTTTCTGCTCCAGCCTTTTGGAGACAGATCTCCATTTTGGGGACCTGGATGCCCATGCTCTAATACTTTAGGAGTTTGGGTGGCAAACTCCATGAAGATCTCATGAACCTAAAATAGCAGCCAAGAGAAAAAGAGAACATTACTACCCCAACTTTATAGTCCCTCTGGAAGAAGGAACTTGGCTTTCTACGTGTTCTTGGAAACAATCAGTTGAAGGAGGTTGGAATCATATAAATAACAAGGACAAAATTGGATTAAAATGTCCTGACTATAGGAAAGAAGGAAGGAGCTGTTTGGAGAAAATGCCGTTTCTTGGAAAGTGCACCCATGGCATGGGAACGGTCACTTCCTGCCCTCCCTTGCGGGTTCTCTGCTGCCTCTTCGGCTAAACCGGTTGTTTGCAAGGGGCATCTTCTATCAGGTCCTGTGTGCTAAGCCTGCGGGGCGATGGATGGGAAATGGTATGGATGCCCAGCGAAGCTGGAGAAAGAGAGATCCTACTAGAGCCTGACAAGGAGACTCGCTGCTTGGCTCTTTTGCTCTGTAGAAAGTTAGCACCCACCCCTCCTAGAAGAATGAAATATCTAGGAAATATTAAAAAGGCAGAATATTTCCCCTACAAGAGAAATAGAAATCTTAAGGGACACAGAAACTCAGCCCTAGCAGATATTTTGGAGCCAACTTATCTACAAAACAAAAGACTGGGCCATCTTATCTTCAAGACAAAAGACCTTCCAGGGTGATAGGATTAGCCCTCACTCAAGATCCAAACCAGGACAAAGCCATTAAGCCATAATAGGAATTGCCCAAAGCCCCTTCATTATATCACCCAGCAATTCAATCAACCCTGGGACACAGACATCCTACAAAGTTAGCTAAGAGCCCTGCCCCCTGGGAGTCTGACAGCCAATTGGATATAATAGGAACAGGAAGTTCCAGTTCAAAGCCCAAGAGAGGGTATAAATATATCTCTTCACTCCATGTGGTCTGCTACCCAGAATCACACATGCTTGGTGGTTCTGTTTCACCATTAAACCATCCTTCCAAGCAGCCTCCATGTTTCCAGTGTCTTTCTTCCCACTTGGAACTGAACCCACATGGACATTTCTTCCAAGAGCTCCATGTGGGATTGTTCAGAAAACCATCCATACACAGCACACCATCCCCCACCTTCCCCCTGCTCCCGAGCAAACTTAAAATCTGGAGACCAATGGAAATCAGAGGATCTCCCACAAAAATATATATATTTGCAGTCGAAATAATGCCTTTGAACGCATGGAAAAGTTTTAGCAGTGAAAAAGGTGGAATGGATTGAAAAGGAAACCTTAACTGTCCTTCCATGGTTCATCTTATCCCATTTCAACAAAGATCTGCAGCCTACCGCTCAGTTCTTAATTTGCTTGTCAGTGCAGGTAGTCCTCAACTTACAACCACAATTGAGCCCAAAATGTCTTTAATAAGTGAGATATTTGTTAAATGAGTTTTGCCCCATTTTACGACTTTTCTTGCCACAGTTGCTAAGTCAGTCACTGCAGTTGATAAGTTACTAACCTGGTTGTAAAGTGAATACGACTTCCCCATTGACTTTGCTTGTCAGGTCGCAAAAGGGGATCACATGACTTTGGGATACAGCAACCGTATCGCTGTAAATGTGAATCAGTTGCCAAGAATTTGGATCGCATGATCATAGGGAGGCT
The DNA here is from genome assembly GCA_032468155.1 of Oxyrhabdium leporinum. Lineage (NCBI taxonomy): Eukaryota > Metazoa > Chordata > Lepidosauria > Squamata > Cyclocoridae > Oxyrhabdium > Oxyrhabdium leporinum. The sequence continues at coordinate 7,415 of JANHFL010009357.1, read as the reverse complement.
TCAAAGGTTGTAACTGAAAAAGGGCTATAGGTCACTTTTTTCAGGACCATTGTAATTTTGAATGGCCACTAAGTGAACTGTTGTGATTGTAAGTTGAGGACTACCTGTAAATCTTGATTCTCATGACAACACTAAGCCACAATGGGATTTACTAATATCTGGTTTTGTATCCTATAAGAATGCATCCAATAATGCCTTACTCAGTAAATCATGCTTAAGGGAACTCTGGGCGCAGGGAGAAATTCTGAAGAATATTCAGCAAAATCAAGATTTAATGTTTAAGGTAGAATAACAAAGTTGGAAGAGACCTTGAATATCTTCTAGTATAACTCCCGCTCAAGCAGGAAACCCTATACCATCTCAGACAAATGGTTGCCCAATCTCTTCTTGAAAACCTTCAGTGTTAAGAGCACCCACAACTTCTGGAGGCAAGTCGTTCCACTGATTAATTGTTCTGTCAGATAATGTCTCCTTATTTCTAAGGCGGTTCTCTCCTTGATGTTTCCGTCAGTTGCTGCTTCTCCTGCCCTCAGGTTGAACCCCTTTTCTTTATGGAGAGGGTTAGGGCAGTTGAGAAAATGCGGACGTTGGCCAAGAGCCAGTCTCTGCTCTCGCCTAAAGTGAACCCCTGAAGTCACAGGACTCTCTGAAACTTCCCACTTCAACTGCTATTGTGACATTTGGAATATTCAGGAAGGGGAATGTTTGAAGGGGCGGAGCTAACAGTTATTCCATTTGTGGGGAACATCTAATGTAGAAAAGCAATGCTGTATTTCTAGTAAAACAGTCCAGTAATCCCATTTGACTCTCCCCAAGAGGACTTTCCAGTTTTTGTACTGAAGATACTAAGAAACATCTTTATTGAGGATCTGATCTGAGGGGATGGTGGCTGTGGCGTCTGGGGTGTGAAGCTGTGGAAGAGCAAAATGGAGATCCTGAAGGAGGAAACAAAAAATACTGAAGGAAATCATGTTGCTAAATGCCCAACTGCCAAATAATCAAGTTTTACAACAAAATTACCTCAGGAAACAGAAAAGTGAAGGAACCGAGATGGCAATTTCCTCTCAGTGAGCAGTCGAATTCATTTAATAAGGGAGAGAAAAGAGTTAGCTAAAGATAGGAGCAGTTTAACAAAGGAATTTGAGGAGAAACATCCATAGGAGGGGGAATTAAATACAGAATTAAAAATGATCTTGATAAGATATGAAATTAAGACAAGATTAAAACCTGAAGAGCTTTCTTAGAATCCTAGACCATCTACACAAAATGTATTCCTGTTTTCTTTGAAATGACCACAAATTGGTGCACGGCAAATTTGATTTCCATCTCTGAGAATATGGCTTTCTTAGTTTCCAGAAAGTTTACTCTGCAAGCAAAACTAAATGGATACTTCTGAAAGCAAGATAGAACCAGTGTAAATCTCAATGGAAGACCAAAGAAGCCATTGTATTGAATGAAGACCAGAGATTGATGACAATCGTAGCATTTTCTTATAAACGTTACGCAGCGCTTTGCTGTCAGAATGACTTTCTTTGTTCTGTTCTCGATCTCCTTCATTCGATCCTCGGACCCTAACATTTTGTGAGGTGTTTTTTATATGTCACTTTTTTCCAGAGATTTTATACCACAATCAGGCCCCCCACCCTGCTGCCTTTTTCTAATTATTCCTTAACATTCTCAAACATTTTATCCACTTTCATAAAGAGGTTCAAGACTCATCACTCCTACAACGCTTTTGACTAGGCCTTTGTGCTCCGTTTCTTCAATCTCAAAGGTGTGTGGTTCCCTCACTTACAGTACTCTTCCCCTTTTCATTCCATCCTCCACCCTACATTCCATGTAGTTTCATCCCACCATGTACTGGATCATATTCACCTCCAGGCATTGAAATGTCATGTTCTGCTTATTCACTGCATACTTCGTGCATCTTTAGAGACCCTGAAATCGATCGTTTTTATTCTCATATTTGCATTAGATATCTATCTTTCATACCCTTACCTGCCCCACTATTTACTTGACATCATGTTATTTTAGTGGGGTGGAGTTTCCCTCTTCCCCCTCCCCCATTCATTTAAAAGTTCAGGCTTTCACAGCACCTTTCAAATATTCATCCTAATTCTTGGGAGACGTAGCATATCATTACCAATAAACAAGAATATTTGCAGCTCTGGGGTAAAATGAGGGATCCTTGGTGCTCTCTGAGCTTGGTTGTTTTTTTGCAAATGGTTCATTACCCAAACTAGGTAACATCATCAGTGTTAGTGAACTGTCTACAAGAAAACCACCAAACTCAAAGAGCACCCAAGGTAGCATATTATTGCCTGCATCTCACAACTGAAGACCCCAAACTATACTGTACATTTATCAACTTGGTTACCACCTCAATCATCTAAGTAACAGTAGATGAGGTCAATAACTTCCTACTACCAGTAGTCTGCTGTTTCTATCCAGTATTATTTCTCTTTCTGATTCATATCCTTCAAACTAAGGTAATAGTTTTACCTGAAGCTGTTTCCACCCTGTATGCATGTAGGGTTTCTTAATAATGCGGATCCCTTATGGCAAGCTGATCATTTTGAGTTTAGCTCTTTTTATATTCTTATAGGGCTCCCTCCTATGGGAATTCTTTATGAGATGTAAAAGTAGTGTGGAGAAAATATTTATGAAATCCCTAACATTTCATTATGAAACCTTTATTATGAGAATTATGAGGCCCTCGATCTTTTGATTTACAAATTCTGAGTGTACAATATCATTGATACCCAAAGAATACCCATTTTGCCCTTTCACAAAATGGATGGCAACGCAGCGATGACCAAATTCAAAGAAAAAATTAAACACAAAGCTGGGTGGTTAAATCATTCACCAAAATATTTTCTGGCTCATCACAATATTTACCATTAGTATCTAGTTGAATCGACACTTTTCTGGAAAAGTAGAATGATGCATCAAACTGGGTTATAGCTATATATATATTTTAAATTTGATCATTTTCCTGGGCCTACGTGGAAACTAAAGAAGATTGTGGAATGGGGTGGAGAATGAGGACAAATGGAAGGAAATTAAAAGTGATACGATACAAGCAAGAAAAAAAACTGAAAGAGGAAAGCAGATTAAATTTTATGCTGCAGTATGTGATCAGTTTGTCAGTAAGATTTTCCTTGATTCACTGACTTTTTAAAGCCTATAAGCCAACAGTTGAGTTGTAAAGGAATTCCTTCTTCAAATTTCACTTGAAAGCACCCATGATGTTCCATTTGCCTCAGTCATTGCAACAGAAAGAATAAGAGAACTGCAGTCCAACAATTTTAATTTTTCCTTGATTTTTCCTCTCCCATCCTCCACAGCGTTTAAATCATGTACACTACCCAGAGTTCTTTACTAACAATAGTAGTAAGATTTAAAAGGCTTATACCAGGAAAGCTGCATTTGAAAAACTTGCTCCGCCAGAAAAAAATTCAGTGTTGTTTTTTTTTAAAACTAAGATAATTCCACATTTCTCTTTTAGAGCTTTGGGAACCTTGAATTAAAAGCAAGTCCTGGACAAAGATAAGCAGGCAGCACAACACTGATTTATTAAAAAATGACTGCGTAAAGCAGGGGTCCCCAACCCCTGTGGCGTGGCCTGTTAAGAACCGGGCTGCACAAGCGGTAAGCGAGATGTGTGCGGAGCTTCATTCATGCGAGTGGCAAGCGTTTGCACTCACATGTATAGCTCTCCTTGCAAGAGTGGCGGGTACTTGTGCTTGAGTGCGAAGCTCCACTTGCACAAGTGGAGCTGCGTGCGTGCCTTCCACTCACATGAAACTATACCCCTCTACCCCGCACGGTGAGCAAAGACAAAAAGGTTGGGGACCACTGCTGTAAAGTAACAATATGGAGGTATTAAAAAAAACAACACCACTACCCAACAAATCAGCTATAGTATTAACTATAATGATGGGGTTTTTTTTGGCCAAAGTTAGTTTGAGGTCACTAGTTAGGTACCCAATTAAAAACACAAATACGTGTACTGGAAGGAATTTTCTCCCACATTTTGAGCAAAGGAATCTTGGCCTACTATGCTGAATCCTTCTTGGCCACAGATTGGCCAGATAAAAATTGATCCTTGATTATTTACATATCTTTCCACTGAATTAATGGAATCTCTTAAAATGAAGCATTATGCGATCACTGGAAATTTTCCCACCTTTCAGTCCGTATTACAATTTAATACGATTCTTCCCTATCTACGCTCTACAATTTAATATGATTCTCCCCTATCTACATTCCCTGATGTGATGCAAGACTTTTGCTAGGACTGAAGGTTGTTTTGAGATATGGAACTATTTGCATCGCTTCTCACTTCCGTGAATTGCTTGATGCAATTTTAAGCTGGGATACTTCTATGCATAAAACATGCAGTTGTCCTCTGCTGGAATTCAAACTTTTAAGACTATCAGTGAAATTCATCTCAAACACTAAGCACTTTTACAAGGCTTAGCTCATTTCGTATTTTGAGGCAAGCAGAAAGAACTGTAGGAGATACTGAAAACATCTAGATCAGGGGTGTCAAACTGGATTTCTTCGAGGGCCGGATCAGCATGTAGTCCTCCACTGTGGGTCGGCTGGGAGAGATGGGACGGATGCCTTCTGCAGCCAAAACGGGGCACGGAGGGTGCGCATGAGCCCCCACGCCCAATGTTCAGTCTGGATGGCCTCCTGCAGCACTTTGATGGCCAAAACAGGGCACGGGGAAGCCACACGTGCCCCCGGAGCCCCGTTTTGGCTGCCAAAGGCAGCACAGACCGCTCCTTTGCCATTTCCTTTGCTGGCCCCGCGAGCCAGATTTAAGCAGATTCGGCCCACGGGCCTTGAGTTTGACACCCCTGAACTAGATGGTAATCGTGGCCATGTGATCTAAGCCCTGGGTTTTTTTTTAATGCGATTCCTGTTCAGCATGCGTTAAAAGGGACAGGGATTCAATCACATGGCCATGGTCCTCATCTTGACTTTTTAAACCCCATCTTGTAAACACCCCTGGATAGAAGATGTGAAAAGCAGGATCCCACATCCAACAATATCCATTCTGCATGATCTTCTTACAGGCTGCACGTTGACTTTAAACTCGTTCCTTGGGAGCATTAGAGAGTTCTTCTCCTGTATGAACTCTCTGATGCAGTTTAAGGTCTGAGCTGTTACTGAATTGTTTTGCACACTCGGAACATTTATATGGTTTGTCTCCTGTGTGGATTTTTTGATGCGATTTCAAGTTCATGCTGTACCTGAACGTCATTCCGCAGTCAGAACACTTATACGGTTTCTCCCCTGTGTGAATTCTTTGATGGGTCTTCAGATTCACGCTGTGAGTAAAATTCTTCCCACACTCAGAACACTTAAAGGGTTTCTCTCCCGTGTGGATTTTCTGATGCGTCTTCAGGTTCATGCTGTGAGTGAAACTCTTCCCGCATTCCGAACATTTGTATGGTTTCTCCCCGGTGTGGATTTTTTGATGTGATTTCAGATTCATGCTGTAGCTGAAAGTCATTCCGCATTCAGAACATTTATATGGTTTCTCCCCTGTGTGAATTCGCTGATGTGATTTCAGGTTCATGTTGTACCGGAAATTCTTCCCGCATTCGGAACATTTGTATGGCTTCTCACCTGTGTGCATCTTTTGATGTGACTTAAGGTTTGTGAAGTTCTTTCCGCACTCTAAGCATTTATAGGTTTTATCTCCTGAATGTGCTCTCTGCGGTTTAGGAAGGCTTACCCGCTCACTTAAGCCACCTCCAAACTCAAGGGATTTCGGTGGTTTTTCTCTACTATGGCTCGTATTTTTCATTTCTTCGTTACAATCTTCTAATTTTGGAATTTGAGAGAAGTCAGCCTCTTCAAAAGGGACAGCTTTCTCTCCCCATTTCTGTTTTTCTTCAGATTTCAGTTTATCCTGTTTACTGCTTTTTCCATCATCTGAATGAATCAATAAGAAGAATCTAATCAGAGAAAACTTTACCGTCAATCCTGGAAGAGCTCTTAGATTCAAAGAACAGACAATGCCTTCAACCAAAATGATACTTAACCACATTATGACTGAGTTTTATGTTCGTGCAGACAGTATGGTTTGTAAACCATGATTTATGTCTTCAGTTTAGAACTGTGGCTTATTCTTTAACCATCACAAAATAAATCCAAAATGACTTGGCACAAACACTGATATGACATGCATAAATACAAACCAAAAGTTAGTGTCAACCCTGAAGCTGACCTGACCGAAGCCATCTTGAGAGCTTCAGTGTTGCCCCACTGGAGCTGAGGGATAGGGAGGGGGGATTTGAGACAGCTGGGATTTTCTAGCCAAAGCAAAATACTTTCTCTTGGGAACCAAGGACATTCTCACACCTGGTCAGAGGAAGAAGTGATGTCACCAGGCAACCAGACAGTGCCTTGATTGGATCATGTGACTAATTGTTTTGAAAAATAAATACTTTTAATTAGGTGAAAACCACGAGAACCTTCAGAGTCGGTTTTCACCAGATCTGTGCCAATACAATATATCCAATAAAACTATTCTTTGAGGAATCCACCTGCCTTGGAGTTTTGCTTGTTATGGGTCTATTACTTGGAACCTTGACAGTTAGTTTGTTTAGTTTGGGCATAATGTGTTTTGTGAATCCACCTAATTATAATTTATTCAGCAAACATGGCTAAGCAAACCATGGCTTAGTGCAATGTGTGAACCCAAGACTGAATGCTTACCTGCTGATCTGTCTTCTTCTTGAGAATCGTTGACAGATGGATCCTCAGTTACTTCCTGCCATGATGTGAATTTAGTTTGGGGCACTGAAACCAAGTACCAAGAAAAGAAAAAACAACAACAAAAAGTTAAAATACGAATGGCAAGCATTTGTAGTTCTTACACACAGAAGAGCAACAAGGTTAGCTAGAGAGTTTGAAGGTTCCTATAGAAAACACACAGGGAATCTTGGATAAGGAGCCTGGCAGTTAGTATGAATTAAGCTAGTGTTGGTTTTTATTTATTTCTATCCTGCCTTTATGAATAGCTAACACCCTAGAATATGAATATGAATAGCTAACACTCTAGAAGATAGGCTCAAAATCCAAATGGATCTTGACAGACCTGAACCCTGTGCCCTATCTAACGAAATGAAATTCAGCGTAGAGAAAAGTAAAGTTCTACACTTAGGCAAGAAAAACCAAAAGTACGCATATAGACTGGGTGAAACCAGGCTTAAGAGCAGTAACTGTGAGAGGGATCTTGGAGTCTTAGTTTTAGGATAACCAGTTAAATAGCCAGCAGTGTGTGGAGGCATCCAAAAAAGCCAATGCAATCCTAAATTGCATTAACAGAGGGATACAATCAAGATCAAGGGAGGTACTAATACCGCTCTATAAAGCCTTAGTAAGACCACACC
>JANHFL010009356.1:15445-27118 GCA_032468155.1 Oxyrhabdium leporinum | reverse complement strand
GATAGATAGATAGATAGATAGATAGATAGATAGATAGATAGATAGATAGATAGATAGATAGATAGATAGACAAACAATAATGAATGGCTTCAACTAAAATATTAGTAAGTTTCTTATAGCATCTGGGGGAAGAGGAGGATTTTTTTAAAAAGCTGCCTGAATATTATAATTAAATTTTGACTGCCTTATTCCAAGGATCGTAAACCAGATTTTAAATGTACAATTCTCTCTTTAATAAGCCATGTTCCTGTAATGAAAAGGGTGTTAAAAGGAAAGCTGATACCACTACAGCAACCATCACCGCAAGCAGCGAATCATCTTCAGTGCTCCTTGAACCCAAAATAACCAAGATCTCCACTAGAGAGGAATTCGTGTCCGAAGGAGCCTTATCAGATTTGTGGCAGCCAATTGAACCCACAGAAAATGTAGAGCTAATAGAACCACTGGAATACTGTAATGAAATTCTTATAGAATTGATGTCAAACCAGCATGCCGCCTACGCTTGGCCGTTTTACAAGCCAATAGAGATCACTGCCTTGGACCCTGAAGAATATCCCAATATTATTAAATGTCCCATGGATCTTGGAACTATTAAAGTAAGTAGGTTTAGCATCATAAACTGAGTTGGTTGCTCTATACGGGTGGTCCTTGATTTACGACCAGTTGCTTAGAAACCGGTCAAACTTATGATAGAATCAGAAAAGGTACTTACAATCAAGATTCGAAGTTCCAATGGCAACCTCCCTGGCAGTCATGTAATCCCAAATTGGTTGCTTGGCAACTGGCCTGTATTTACAGCCATTTGCAGTGTCCTTTGGTCACATTACTGTGATTATATTTGTAGCCAGAAACTAGCATGCTTAAAGACCACACATTTAATTTATGACTTCACCATTCATTTAACCACCACTGCAAAAAAACCACCACTCATAAACTTGGGTACAACCACAAACAGCACAACTTACGACTGCAATTCTGGGCTCAAATCTGTCGTAAATAAAGGACTATCAGGCAATATTCGGGTAGCCATCACTTTTCTGCATTAGCACCAATCTGTCATTTTCTGTAGTATGTGGCATCCAACAAAATTTGTGAGACTGAAAGAAAATCTCAACCAGGTTTGAATCAAAGTATTGCCATGTAATAGGTGATGCCATTGTAGTTATTCATTGCACTGTCTTTGTATAAACTAAAACAAAACATGGTAATACAGAACTGGCGCAGAAACCAAAGGCTTTAGTACAGATCCTGTGAAAGTGAAGGCCAGATAAAAGATGATTTAAAAAAAAAAAATGATAGTAGAAAAGCAAGATGTATGTAAGATGATATGGAATAGGTAATCCAAAGGTGTTTCCAGCTGTTGCTGCAATAGTGATATGGATATCAAATTGGGAAGCATATCAAGAAATATTGTCTCTTGAAAAGTAAAATTAAATATATGTTTGAGAACATAAGATGTGTGTTGTAAATGTGAGGATACAGAACTGTATATGTTAACATTGGTGACCATAAAACCTGACACTTTGTGTGATTTTGCTTACTCAACATTCTCATTCAGAGCACTGATATCTCTATATTGCTATAAGATACCTGGCTGAAAGAATTCTTCTACTTTCACAGAACAAACTGGACAATTGTGAATATAAAGACACACAAGAATTTGCTGCTGATATTAGGCTAATGTTTATGAATTACTACAGATACCATTCTCCAGATCATGAAATAGTGTCGATGGCAAGAAAACTTCAGGTGAGTTATTAACAATGGGGGAAAATAATACATTTCTGGGATCCTAGTCAAATTTTAGTAAGTGCTATTGTGCAACATAATACATAGCTGAGAATTGTTGCTGCCTGAAATAAAGAATAAGTTATCCTCTGAGTTCCATTTATATGAACCTGCCCAACTGGCAATTAAACTGAACTTCTATACTGGTTATGATGCAATATCCTCCATAGGTCAGCTTGTGGATGAAGGACAAGCTACTTAGTACACATACATATCTCTTCTCTAGCTACTTATAGCACATCCCCCATTCTTTATTGTATGTTAGAATCTGCCTCTAAATTTTGCTTATTTTTTGTTGCTAGTGCAACATAGCACTTTGGGTTAAAAGTCCTAGTCTGCAGAAGCCCTTGGTCATGGAGAAGGTTTTTAAATCTAGCTACCTTTCTTCTGTGAAGGATGTCTTTGAGATGATGTTTGCCAGAATTCCAGATGAACCACTTGCTGGTAGACCTCTGCTGCATTCCACCACAAGGAGCCCCACTTCTGTATCTAGTGATAGCAGCTCTAACATCTCATCTGATGAAAGCTCTGAAAAAGAACAAGCGAAACGCCTTGAGGAGCTCCAAGAACAGGTAAGTGGCTGTGTTCTGTCAGAAGAAGAATTTCAGGTTCCAACTTGAGCCAGGGTTGAGCTAGAATACATACAAATGAGATCTAGACAGCTGTGAAAAAAGAATTATTTATTCCCAAAAGCAAAGAGATTTGCCTACAGAGAAAATAGAGCACAGAGAGATTGTTTTATAAGGGATCCTTGGTGTGGGCTTGATGGGCATGCTGATTCTAATGTGTGACACTTGAGGGATGTGGGTGTGTATGTGTTGACCCTGGAGAAGAGGTTGATTAAATCAAGTGATGTGGATTGAGTCTCATTACATTTATATTGTGTTTATTGAGTTTTGTGTGTTTGCTTGTATGTGTTTACAATTTGAAATAAATGTTTAATAAGTCTCTTTTTGGAAACCTGGATTAGTTAACATATGTTTCCCTATCCAATGTTTCTAACACAGTTATATACATTTATAAATTCTTCCCACAGTTCTATATGGCTATATTTTGCTCCCATTTGTGGTTAGTGAAAAGGATGGGATCATTTGTGGTGTAAGAAGAGAGAAAAAGTGTAAGAAGGGTGAAAGAACTGTGTTGAAATAATTTCCTTATTGAACACAGCTAATAGGAGATAAAAAAATTAACCAGATTTTTTTGTTATATTAACATTGTCTTATTATAGAAAACAGGCATTTCTATATTTGCACTCCTACTTTGTGAGGAAAAAAAGTGCATTTCTTATGTAATTTCACAACACAATGTGATCACTAGTCTATTGCATAATATATAACGAAGAGGTTTTTTTTTTTAAAGTCAAGATGTAACTAGTGCTGCTTCACTCATTATACTACAGCTTTGCTTACTTGATCCTCTGAATTATAAGTACCGTACCTGTCAGCCTAACCAGTATATAAGAGCAGAAAATCAACCCTAAAGGAAGGTTGAAATCTACTTTTATTGAGAGTGGCTATAGTAAGTTGGAAGTCCCTTCATATAGTCCTGTGAATTAGAGAGGTGACCATTGTGGACTTAAGATTTGTTTCACTGCTTTGGTAACAGATCTTCTATATTTCCATATATTTCTATATTTCTTTGCTATTTTCAGAACCTTATCTTGTACACCAACGTACCAAAGGAAGACAAAGGGAGTGTTTAGGTGTTTTTCAAAATGATTTACTTGGACTCAGTCCAGCTGAAATATTTATTAGTAAACAATTATGTTCTGCGCTACCCTTTCATGCTGGCAAGGAGCCATAATTAGGAAGGTGCCACGACAGAAAATGCTGTAGCTATTGAAACAAACCTCTGCCTGCTTTGATACCTGCTCTTCTCTTTGGCAGCAAATATCACTTTGGGTATTTTTCTCGAGCACGATGTTACATTTTTCCCTTTAAAAAAAAGTCTATACATGTTTCATAATACTTGAAGTTGCTCTCCAGCTAAACAAGAGCCATATTTTCCCCCCACACCATCTGTCTGTTCATAGAAACCGTGTTAGTTCCTAAATACTACTGATCATTCCCGTGTAAGAGAAAAATTAGGATGGGGAAGCAAAGGGATGAAAGGTTTAGACCATGCTAAATGATATTTCAGTATTCTTGGACTGCGGGCTAGAGAAGCGAATAAGAGGAATAATTTGAAGAAATACCCACTAGCTCTCCTGATTCTTTTTAAGCTTCCCTGCTAACATTCCATTTTAAGTCTAGGGCTCTTTTGAATGATAATCCTGTTTGGGGTTTTTTCCACAATGTCTAGTCCCAAATTTAGGAAACTTTACCCAAAGGGGGAAAAATTCTCAGCCATAGATCCTAGCAGTTTCTTATCTACTTCCTACTGGAACCCCTTTAACTAGGTTTACTATCAATGCTCCACCAGCAATTCGTCTCACTACTGTAGAACCAATAGGACCCAAGTCACTTTGAGACATGAACAGGCAACACAGATTTGCATTCCTGCATTCAGAAGCAAAGGTCGAGAACAGCTCTATTTTACCGCTCGCTTAAAAGACTGTGCAGATATACAGCTTTCTTCAGGTACAGGAATCGCCTGACATAACTAGTGAACTCAAAAGGCTGGAACCTTGGTTTCTGGAGGCTTACTCAGCCTTTTCCTTATCCAAGCCAACCTTTAAAAAGGCAATGCAGTTCAACATTTCCTTTAGCATTAGTGTTCAAGTTTAGTTGCTATACAGAAATTCTTAGTTACTTACAACTAAATTTTTTTTGTCTTATTGCTATCTAAAACCAACCAGTTCCTTGGCAGCTCTTTGGCTCTGCCAGCCCTGATCTGGTCTCTTGCCAACTTCACTTGAACTAAATTGCAGGCAGCCATAACAAGAAGAAACATAGTAAAAAGGAAGCCTTATGTGCTCTCTTTTTGGCTTTTACTCACAAGTAATCACTCTCACCTTCCTAAGTGGAACAATTTGGTCTGTGGCTAGCACACCAGGCTAGAAAGCAGGAGAGGGAGGAGTGAAAGTCATAAATGGCAATCACATAACTGCGGGACGCTATGATGTAATTGCAAGCCAGTTGCCAAATGCCCAAATTGCGAATGCATGACCATGGGGACACTGTAACTACTAGGACTGGTCCCAAGTATCCCTTATTCAGTGCTGTCAGGACTTTGAATAGTCACTGAATGAGTAGACCTTAAATTAAGATTACCTGCAATGTAATTACCTATAGTATAAATATGTCTCTGTTCCCCTTATAGTTGTACAGTATAAGTTTCTATGGAGATTCTCAGTCATCCAGGTCATGGTTGGTGATGTTTAGAAAGGGGAATACGTTTAATATAGGAGGGGCACAACAAAAAAGAAATAGAGGGATGGGAATTAGAGAAAGGGGGATTAATAAAACACATAGTCCTATATAATAAGGAAATGTAATAGCAAAAGGAGAAATTAAAATTTGAATGATAGTATAACTAAATTACAATTCAATATGAAGGAGTGTATGTTTGGTAAATGTAATAAAGATGAGTGATAATATCCTATTTGTATTAAAATGTATCATATGCAGAATATGATTGATATAAAAATAATATTATAAGTTGAATAAACAGATAAGGAAAGACCTTAATTCAATATGAAATGATGGTGTTATTATTAGAAATATATAAGTTTGTTAAATGTAATAAATATGAGGGATAATAATCTATGAAAGATGGCATTACCAAGTATAACTCAAAGAACATGGTGATTGGCACATAATATATAAAATTATTGATTAACAAATAATGGAAGATGATAATTCAGTATGAATGTGTGTATGATTGTCAAAGGTAACAAATACGATTAATAATAGCTTAGCTGTATTAGACAGAATATGGTGATTGACAAGTTGAATAAGCAATAATGGAAGATCGTAATATTATATAAATGTTTGTATTAACATTAGAATTATGTAAGTTGGTTAAACGTAATAATATGATTGATAATATTTTATTCACACTAAAGGTATGAAATTTAAAACAGGGTGATTAGCCTAAAAATAACATACTGAAACACTGAACAATTAAACAATGAAAGAATTCATTATAAAGAAGTGTATTATTACTAGAATTATACAGTTTTCTTAAATGATACAAATATGATTAATATTAATTTATTTGTATTGAAAGGTATGATACTCTGGTATCACACTGTTCACACAATGATATGTTTGTAAAAAATAAAAAAATAATTTTATTTTTTTTAAAAATAGCACTCACAGAACACTGCATCTTTCAAGAAATCTGATATTTTCATGTTCCTCTCTCTGTTCCTCTCTCTAGCTTAAAGCTGTTCACCAGCAATTGCAAGCTTTGGCTAAAACAACAGTGCCCAGATTAAAGAAGAAAGGAAAATCTAAGATGGAAAAAAGAAAAAACAAAGCAAAAATCAAGCCCGCAATTCAGAAAAGCAGAAAAATGAAGCAGCTGAAGAAAAAAATGTCTTTGAACCTGTAAGGCTGCTTGTTGGCATGAATTTGTACCGAAAGCTGCTGGTCCCAGAGTTAATGATGGTTTATTCTCTCTCTTGCAGTCATTCCAAGAAAAGCCAGCAGCAAGAAGAACTTGCAGGATTCAAGACTGAGGATGAGGATACTGCCAAGCCAATGACTTATGATGAAAAGAGGCAATTAAGCCTGGACATAAATAAACTCCCAGGGGAGAAGCTTGGCAGAGTGGTCTATATTATTCAGTCAAGGGAACCATCACTGAGGCATTCAAATCTTGAAGAAATTGAAATAGACTTTGAATCTCTCAAAGCATCAACTTTATGGGCACTGGAGAAATATGTCACGACTTCCTTGAGAAAAAGGCCCAAGAAACATTATGGTGTGTTACACAACATGCCTAGAAAGGGAGGGGAAATTGTATGCTTTTTTTTGTTTTTTAGATAATTGTTTGGATGTTGTTCCTGACTTCCTTCCTCTTCCCTTTGTATCTAGCAAAAAACCCCAAAGACCAATTTACTTTGGAGAAGCCACAAGGTCAGAGGTTGCTGAATGTCAGCGGCTTGCTCTGCTCAGTCAAGCAAAATGCAAAATGTAAGTGAGCCCTCCCTAATGAAAGAATGATGTGGGGATCTTGATAATCTCCTTGCACTTTATCCGGGAATATACTTTTCTGGAATGTGCCATATGAATTGGTGTTGTCCTATGGCAGACATTATTAGCTTAATAATGCCAGTTAACTCCCTATCAATTACTTTTGCTTAAATGTTGCTCCCTTCTCAGTGATTCCCAGCACAGCACTTTTATTAATAAATCAGAATAGAGCTAGAAGGGACCTTGGAGGTCTTCTAGTCCAACTCCCTGCTCAAGGAAGAGACCCTATACCATGAGTGTCAAACTCACCACGTCACGTTGTCATCACATGATGTTTCACGATGTTTTTCCCATTCGCTGAGTGGGGTGGGCATGGTCTGCGCGTGATGCATCCAGCCCACGGGCCCCCAGTTTGACACCCATGCCATATACCATTTCAGGCAAGTAGCTGTCCAGTATTTTCTTAAAAGCCTCCAGTGATGAAGCTAGAGGCTTCTGAAGGCAGGTCATTCCACTGGTTAATCAGTCTCACTGTTAGGAAGTTTCTCTTTAATTCCTGGTTGCTTCTCTCCTTGATTAGTTTCCATTCATTGTTTCTTGTCCTGCCCACTGGTGCATTGGAAAGTAAATTGACCCCCTCTTCTTTGTGGCAGCCCCTCAAATACTGGAATACTGCTATCGGGTCAACACTACTCTTCCTTTTCTCTTTACTAGCCATATCCGATTCCTGCAACCGTTCTTCATATGTTTTAGACTCCAGGCCTTTAATCATCTTAGTTGCTCTTCTCTTTACTTCTTTTCCCCCAAAGTTCTCCTTTAAGTTTAAGTTCTCTGTGTCTTACAGCTGGAAAAAATGCTGAATCAAAAAGCTACGGAAGGCCTAGTCGACTAAGTGAAAGCAGCAGCAGCAGCAATGCCTCCTCTGCATCTGAAAGCACCAGCAATGATTCCAGTTCATCTGACAGCAGCAATTCTGAATCAGGTTTTTATTAAGATTTTTCAGAAAGAATGCCTCTGGCAGACTTCCTGTAAAATATATTAGCTTTGATCTAGAAAGCTAAAGTCCTGATTTACTACACACACACACACACACAAATATATATAACATTATAATATATAATAGTATATATAATCTAAGGAACAACATCAAAGCTCACTGTCCAAAAAAGTATAGTGCTAGCATCAGCTAAGATTCTGCGCAGAACCCTCAAACTACCAGGCCTCTGGTAGAGAAACTGAGATTGAGGAAGAGCGAGACCACCGCTATAGGGGTGAGAAAGAGGGATGAAAAATTTAGTGTGTCTGTGTATTTGTCATATGTATATATGTGTGTGTTTATATAGAATTTTAATTGAAAGTTTTAGCAGCCAATAGTAAGACCTAATGCAAAGTAAAATAGAATGAAGGAGAAGAAAAAGGGGAAAATAAAAGAAAAAGCTAAAAGTGCCAAAAAAGAAAATGTAGAAAATGGAAAAAGACATCAAGAAAGATGTAAAGAATTGGCATCTGATTTCATAGCAGTGATAAGTACAATTATATTTTAACCTCCCCCTTTAAAGTTACATCATGACTCTCTTCTTTATATAATCTATTCTGTCTAAGCATCAAAACCATAAATCACAAATTCATTTTTTTCTTTTCTAGTTTAACTTCTGATTCTTGAGTCTTGAGAACAGTATTCATGTTCCCAACCATAATTTCATTGTGTCAACAGACATTTTGGGATGTTTGCTGGAACACAGCATACACTATATGATGCAGATTGTAAGCATGATTACTCAAAAGGCATTTCTACAGAATTTACTTCCTAGTAAATACATTCTAGAACAGTGTTTCTCAACCTTAGTAACTTTAAGATGTTTGACTTCAACTCTGCTGAGGTTGAGAAACACTATTCCAGAATTACAATACCAAATTTCTTTTGCATTTTTTTTATTCATGAATATTCTGAATACAGTGTATTGTCAGGGTATATCATTTACAGGAAGACAAAGAGAAAACAAACAAAAATATTAATACGTATAGTAATAACAATAGTAATAGTATAACAAAATAGTTTTTTCTCTTCATATTAACTTATTTACAATTCTGTTACTTATATTAGCATATTCATAATTATAAACCATCTTTATATTTAATTCATACATAGCACTAATCTTTCTTTATCTAATTTTATTATTATTATTATTATTATTATTATTATTAATTAAATTTATATACCGCCCCATTCTGAAGACTCAGGGCAGTTCACAACTGCACACAGATAAAAATTATTTAAAAACTATTTAAAAATTTTTAAAACCCCATTTAAAAATCAGTTAAAAGATCTTAAAAAACCCCTCAGTCACATGACCCCAGGGCCCGGTGACTGTCGTAAATGTGAGTCAGTTACCAAGCGCCTGGATTTTGATCACACGACCACGGGGAATGCTGTCAGTGTGAAAAGCGATCATAAGTCACATTTTTTCAATGACATTATAACTTCGAACGGCCGCTAAACAAACAGTCCAAGACTATCACAATTGCCAATTCAGTCATGACGGTCCTTCCCAATCTTTTCCCTTCCTTACCCCAAATAGCTGATCAGAAAGTCGTTTTTACCCAATGTAGATACAACACGTTAAGTCAATTTAAAATGTGCCGGTTGTGATTGAGTAATGGGTTTGTGTGTCATTACTCAAAGAAACACCACTTCGGAAATCTTCCTTTAAAGAAGAATATTTGTAGCTCAGGGTTGACGTGAGGGGTCCTGGGTGCTCTCTGAGCTTGGTGGTTTTCTTGCAGACGTTTTATTACCAGACTAGTTAATCTCATCAGTGTTAGTAAGGAGTGGGATTTTCTCTCAGTTTATCTTCTAGCGGCTTGTTTGGGTCTTTTTGTTTCTTTCCCAAGCAGCACCCAGATGAGCATAGATTAACTCCCAAGATTAACATCAGACCAGCAATCAAGTAAACCATAACAATAACAATAATCAAGGAACTGCCAAACTAACCAACAGTAAACAGCTCAACCAAATAGCCTCCAAGACCACCGCCACAAACACTTACAAGGCACCCAATAGCACATACACTGAGAGCGAACCCCGCTCCACACTAAACACCAATGATGTTACCTAGTTGGGTCATGAAACGTCTGCGAGAAAACAACCAAGCACAGAGGGCACCAAGGACCCCATATAATGTTCCTTTGAGTTGAATGGGAAATAAATTAAATTTAGAATACGTGTGTGTGTGTGTGTGCATGTAGATCATCACAAATCTTCTGGGTTTCAGGTCTCCAAGTAGATTGGCAAGAAAACGACTTTCAAAAGCGGATCTTGAATGTTCCCCAAGAACTATACGAGAAGGGCTGTGTGACGGATGTGGATCATGGGTTGCTGGTAAGGCTGGCCGCCCTACTATCTTGTCCGTAGAGCTGAACTTTCAGCCATGAATACAGCATCCTACCTCTCTGTCTCAAGCTATGGAGCTTTGTGCTAAACACAGAAGCAGTTGTGTATTTATTCGATCGCTGTTTCTCAAACATCGGCAGTTTGAAGATGTGTGGAACATCTGAATGGGTAATAGCCAACATCTTGAATTGCAGCAGAAGCCTACAGGTAGTCCTCAACTTACGAGCCCAAAATTTCTGTCGCTAAATGAGAAATCTGTTAAGTGAGTTTTGCCTCATTTTACGACTTTCCTTGCCCCGTTTGCTCAGTGAATCGCTGGGGTTGTTAAATGAGTCACCCGGTTGCTAAGTGAATCTGCCTTCCCCACTGACTTTGCTCGTCAGAAGGTCGACCTGTCATAAATGTGAGTCAGTTGTCAAGCATCTGAATGTAAATTACGTGACCGTGGGGGAATGCTGCAACGGTCATTAAGTGTGAAAAATGGCCATAAGGCCCTTTTTGTCAGTGCGGTGGTAACTTCGGACAGTCGCCAAGTGAACTGTTGTAAGTCGAGGACTACCTGCGCTGGTAACCAGCGGAGCTTGTGAAGTAAGAAATATCACCAGGAGATACTGAGGCCAGCCCTCCGCTGACCAGATTATATATTCTGGACCAGTTGAAGCTCCCGAGTAGTCTTCAAGGGCAGCCCCATATAGCTTGCAATGGAGTAGTCAAGTCATGAAATGACAAAAGCATTGGGTGTTTGTCTTGGAGGATTCAGGAAGGGGCAGCTGTGCAAAGGTGTGCTTGGCCACAGCTGTCCCCTGCCCTTCAAACAGGAGCCACGAATCCAGGAGCAGCACGCCAAGAATATACACCACTCTTGAATGGAGAAGTCGATCCAAGATTAAAGAGAGAAGACCCCCTAAATTTTAGGTGGCCGCTTTGTTGGCCTTGCTGAATTTTGGAGGTGTGATGGGGGTGTGGCTTTTTTCTGTCTTTCTTCTACCTGTCCAGAAACTTAAGGACAATTGCGATCTACCTGTAATAAATCTCACTCATTTGTTGCTTCCCTTCTGATCAGGCTGCCGACGATATTGGTTATCCCATCATGATCAAAGCCTCTGAAGGAGGAGGAGGGAAAGGAATCCGGAAAGTAAACAATGCCGATGATTTTCCCAACCTTTTTAGACAGGTATGTTTCTTCGAGGGCGTATTTCCACGGTCTGGCGAAATGTCTCTTAGAACCCCCAGCTTAGAAATGATTGCTTGGTTGAAAAAGTCGGTATTAAGCCCAGTGGTTCTGTTACAGAGGTGGGGAATGGTGGCCCCGTTATGACTTGCGGACTTCAACTCCCAGAATTCCTGAGCCAGCTGGCTCAGGAATTCTGGGAGTTGAAGTCCACAACTCATAAAAGGGCCATATGTACCCTT
>JANHFL010009356.1:0-15345 GCA_032468155.1 Oxyrhabdium leporinum | reverse complement strand
TGCTCATTTTTTGTTATCATTTGCTGAAAATGCTCAAGTTTTCCATCTATATTTTGAATTTTTTCTTTCATCTCTCCTGCATCATTTCTCACTTCCCCTATGTCTTTCCTTATCTTACTGGTTTTTTGTCATAGACTCCTGTGGCGCCTGAAGCATCACCAATACCTCTTTTTGCAAAGTATTTGATTTTTCTGACTGTAACATGCTCTCAATTGACCTCTGGTTGGATGGGCTTGAGGAAGCTGATGACGGTGTGGAAGATGCCAAATTTCTTTTGCATGTTATTTACAACTTACAATATACAACTTGCATGTTACAACTTACATGTACTGTAAGTTTAAAAGCAGATGACTTCCAAAAAATAAAATGGAAAGTTTATAGCTCAATGGTACATTCATAATTTAAACATATAGATCCAATAATTAGAATGTGACACCTGGTTTAAATTGTTTGTGGCTATGGTTGCATAAGCCTTCACCTTTAAGGAAGTCAGAGAAATATCTATTTACTTTGATGCAAACTAAAGCAATTCACATGGATCAAAATATATTGTATCCAGTGTCATTTCCTGTAAAGTTAGAGATGTGTGGGGAAAAAGTGATCTAGTATTTGTATGAAACTGATCAGTCTGTCCACCCACTGTTTGGCACTTGGTTAAAGTTAGAGTTTCAGTGTGCTTCAAAGTAGAATGACCAGTAATAACCAGAATAAGAACATTTGTAATAAATAAAAAAAAACATATTTGACTCATTGGTATGAGGGGTCCTTGGTATCAAGGACTCATTTAACCCTGAGCTACAAATATTCTCCATTGTTGGTACTCATTGGTATGAACGGCAACATTTGTAGGCATGGAGTTTTTCAAATTTGCCAAATGTACTTATTGTAGAGTAAGATATAACAGATAACAGAATTGGTGTGGATCTTGGAGGTCTTCTAGTCTAACTCTCTGCTCAAGCAAAAGACTCTGTACCATTTCAGACAAATGGCTGTCCAATCTCTTCTTAAAAACCTCCAGTATTAGAGTACCCATAACTTCTGGAAGCAACCAATTCCATTGATTAATTGTTCTATAAAGAAATTTCTCCTTATTTCTAGGTTGGTTCTCTCCTTGATTAGTTTCCATCCATTGTTTCTTGTCCTACTTTCAGATGCTGTGAAGAATAGATTGACCCCTTCTTCTTTGTGACAGCCCCTCAAATATTGGTACACAGCTATCACATCACCTCTAGTCCTTCTTTTCATTACACTAGATATACCCAATTCCTGCAACTATTCTTCATGTTTTAGTTTCCAGCCCCCTAATCATCTTTGTTGCTCTTTTCTGCACTCTTTCTAGAATCTCAACATATTTTTTTATATTGTGGTGGCCGAAAGTGGATACAATATTCCAAGTGTGGTCTTACCAAGGCATTATAAAGTGGTGCTAACACTTCACATGATCTTGATTCTATCCCTCTGTTAATGCAGCCTAAGACTGTGTTAGCTTTTTTGGTGGTTGCAGCATACTGGTGATTCATATTTAAATGAATTGATTTAATTCTCCTACAGGGTTATGTGTATTAAACCTTCATAATAGATTTGTGTGGCCTTGAACAAATTTCCTTCTGGTGAATTTTCCAATTCATCAATGGATTGTTGTGGGCTTATTTGGTATTAATGATAACTTTTAGTCTAACTGCTGCTTTAATTTTTCTAGGTAATCTTGAAGAAGTCCACAATACTTGACATATTGTTGTGCTGTTGTAAAAGGAACAAACTGGATTGGCAATACAGCTTGTGAAGATATTGGGGTAGAGTTCTTGGTGCTCTCTGAACATGGTTGTTGCGTTTTAGATGTTTAATTACTCAGCTGAGTAATATCAACCACCAAGTTCAGAGAGCCCACAGTTCAGCTACAAATATTCTCTTCCATTGGTATCCCTGCATAGTTTCTTCACTGCAACGTAGAACTCATGTCTCCAGTTATTTAATCAGAACTTCTAGGAGATATGCAAAATGTGTAAAATAAATTGATATAATTGTGAGAAGTGCCCTATTACATCTTAGAAAAACCTTGTTGGAAATGCTACAAATGATAGGATTATGGAATAATAAGGCTTTACAATGAATACAATGTCTGATAGCAAATGTGCATAAAATGTCACTATATATATATATATATAAATATATGCATGCTATAAACTGGCTTTTGCCATCTTTTTACAGAAGCATACATAAAAGATAATGAAAATGGGGGAAAGGATTTGTTTTGCAGAGAACAGCTTAAGGTAAATTTTTCTCATCTTTCAAGCCCTAAATTCTTCGGTTTTGGGCTTCTCTGCTGCTCCTGCTCCTTCAGATTTCACTCTCACTGAAAGACCACTTTTTACATAGAACCCTTGGCATAAAAAATTAACCAAATACAAAACGTGTATAATGATTTTAATTCCTTCCACATCAGATCCCACTACACCATCCAGAGATGTCCTGCAATGTTGGTCCTCAAATATGGAACCCTTCACCTCTTAGCAAGCTGCCCCAAAGAGCAACCAAAGCCAGGGCCTCTCACCAATTACTGCCTTGCTCTCGGCCTTTACAACTCAGTCCTCTTAAACTACGAGAACAAAGCATTGTTTCTCCTTCAGGTAAAACATTTTCTAAGAATTCTCATGCGCCAGTAGGATGCACTCAACTGGTTTTTCAGAGCTGCTCAAAATACATATTTTGTTAATTGACAAAGTGAAAAAGTGATGTCAAATGCTTCTCCTGCTTCTTTGAGAAGGGTGAGTATTGCAATGGATCTGCTGTTTTTTTGATTGAGAGAACACTGGAAACTTACAAGCATCTTTGCAACATTTGCCAGAATCAACAACATGGACCAACAAAAAGGAGCATGTGCTTTAAAATAAATGTTATGAAGTGCCCTTTAAATTAAGGGAAAAGGGGGTATGCCACTCAGACACAGAACTTACATACTTTTAAAGTAAATATATGCAAATGTTCAGTATCTATATATATAAAACAAGCATGCCATGCTGCTGTTGTTTTTCCAAGAGAGAGGGAAAGTCCTATCCCAAAAGATATTCCATGTTCAAACAGCTCATGGAAGGAAGCCGCATGTGCCCCCATGCATCCAACTGATTGTGTTTTACTCACAATCTATCTGAAACTTGTTTCAGCTCTTTGCAGGCTGCCATCCAAAATCCACTGTTATTTTGGAAAATATTTGGATGGATTTCCCCTCCCTGCCCCACACATCTTCTTGGTTTCTTCCTGAAGCCCATAGATGTGCACAGCTACTTTCTGTATCAGCAAATTGGCTACTTTGTGTGTATTCTTTCTTCTTGTGTGTCTCCCTTCTTGGAGACACGTTTCATGGAGCTCTGTCCTCCTCAAATGAAACTTCTGGGATTGGGATGAGGCAATTAAGAAGTCCTGTACATGAGTTCATCAAACTCAAAAGCACACACTGACTTGGAGCAATGCAGAGTTATGAGTTTGCCGCCTCATCATTGTGATTGAAGCTGTCAGGGTGAAGAGATGAAATATGGCACGGGCGTTCTTCTAGGTGTTTCCCTTCCTTCTTGCAGGTATAGTAGCCGTTGTGTCACCCCTGCACTGCACGCCAGTTCAAGAGACAACTCGGAGTGATGCAATGGCAACCCAGGCTTCTCACAATCCTTCTTATAAGCTTTCAGAGGTGGATATCACAGATAACATTGGGAAATGAAAGTGGCTCTTTATTTAAAGTATATTATATACATATACATATAGATATACCTAAAACACCTTTTCAGTGTCTTGATATTTTCAATGATTAGCGTTTATGGAAGACTTTTAAAGGAGGATAGTTTTGGTGGGCAGAGTTGCTGTATCTTCACACAAGGGTAATACTAGGGTGGTTGGAGCCAGTATTTCCCTTCACCCAATTAAATATGATGAGTTCACTAAAAGTTATTTGATTAGAAAGAAATGTTACTACAGTTTGGTTTCTTCTACATTGGAAAGAATGTAGGATTTTCTGGAATGGGAAGTTTAGAGAAAGAAATAGAAATCACTTTATATTTCAAAAACTTGGTTTCCAGAAGTCATGAGAATAAGTAGCATTAGACCATATCTGAGCATTTCAGCATTAAGTTTCTATTTGTTTCATCCATGAATGAAGCTTACCCCCACATAAATGGGTAGGGGTGGCCAGAGGGAATACAAAAAGGCATGTCAGCTTCTCATTTTGTAGGCAAAACCGTTAAAGGATGTGTGACCTATACAATTGTGATACAGTTCTTTTAAGACTTTACAACTTCCCTATAGGTACCTTGTTCTTCCTCTTCAAATAACCCTTCGGACAACAGGAAAGATATTTGGAAACCATCATTATTGCATCAGCGGCTGCCATCTCTTCTACAGATTAAATCCTCTATGGGAGTTGCCAAAGTAGCACCAAGTGACCAGGAGCAAAGTATGTATTGGCTACCAATATTAGCATCACATATTAAGCGTCAAGCCAAATAAGTGTTTATTACAGTCAAAGACCAGACATATTAAGCGTGCTTTCATGTCGCCATTCAGTGGTGCTTTCATACCACTCTCCCAGAACAATAGGAAGCTCAACCATGACTACATCACACCTGCCCAATTCAAAATTTAGAGAATGATTTTACAGGCAGATAAAGGACATGCAGTTGGAGGCAGAGTCCAGTATTCCCACTGTGGAGGAGAGAAAAGGGGCAGGGCTGGAGGTCAGTGCCTGCAGATGGGGGAAATGGAAGTTCTGTAGTAGCTGCAGCATTTTGAAAGAAAAAAAAGGGGGTGCTGTGTGGCTTAATGTAGTCTGCCATTGGCTCAGCTCCTGCACTTAGCTGATAGGGCAAGAATGAACAGGTCTGGGGCTCAACCCCATGTGGAAGTACCCTAAATATTTGTGACTCATCATAGGATCCAAGAAACTTGGGTTTTGCTGGTTTATCACCCAATTGTTACCTAAAATTGATAATCTACAAGAATTATGAACAAAAAGAAATAGGATCTGGATTCAGTGCTGTGTGGAAATATCTTAGATATATATTCCATAACCTCAGGGATATACCAGTGAGTTGGTAGAAGAAGAAGAATGTAAGTGCATTAAAGCTATGAAGCAGTAACTCTGCATTGTTTGTTAACCATTCTTAGTTACTGAATCCCACCATTGCCATCAAAATGTGCCTACTTAGGATAAAATATAATTGGAATGCTTAAGGAGCATAGAGCTGCTACTATTTTTTTTTTTTAAGATTTTCTGTTGGCTACCTAGGGTCTATATGCATATAGGCACTGCAACTTGAGTTATAGCACCATTGTTTTGCAGCATAACAATACTTTTCAAAAGCTTCACACATTGCTGTTTGTTTCTTTAGACAAGAAAAGCAAAAAAAATTTTTTTAATTTATAGCATTACTAGATATAAGCGATGACTTTTCTTTGGGGAGAAGCTGGTAGCAGTTGTTATGGAGAACTTTATATTAAGTAGAAGGTTCCAGGCTTTTCCTTCCTTGGGGAGCCAAGAAATACCATTCTAACAGGCTAAATGGTCCATGTTAAGGGAGGGAAGGGGGAAATGTGTACCTTCTACACTCAAGCAGGCATCTGAAAATAGAAAACTGTAGTCACATGGGATGTTCCTATCCTTCTGCCTGCTTGGAAGCTATGCCAAGTAAACAAGGGATAAACAAAGCCTCCAAAGTCTGTCAAATGGAAATATACTCTGTAATTCAAATACGGTAGATAAGAATGCTGAAATTGATAGCACTTGAATGAAGGGTTCTATCTAATAACAACAACTAATGGAGTACATCTTCGCTCTCTTGAAAACTCACTACTCTGTCTCTGATCTGGCTTGCATTCCAGAACTGAAGGGTAGTTTCCCAGATGGCCATTGGCGACCACAGATGACAGAATCCGCATGTGTGACTATTACAGAAAACGGTTCTGATAACCGCGAGGATAAAAAAAAGAGAGATGCCAAGCCTCAAATTCCTCTAATAAAGGTAAAACATGTGCTGCTTTCTGCAGTAGCTTTGGACATTTTTTTTTTATTTTCTGCCTGTTATTTTTACACATAACTCAAGATGCTGAACATATCAGATACACCTTCCTCCTCCTCTTTTCCCCACAACAACCACCCTGTGAGGTGAGTTGGGCTGAGAGAGAGTGACTGGCTCAGTCACCCTGTGGGCGTTCATGCCGAAGGCAGGACTGGAACTCACAATCACCTGGTTCTAGCCGGATGTCCTCACCACGAGACCAAATTGGCTCTTAGTACTTTATTACTCACATTACCAGATGTGACTTCAGATCCACATAAACAACAAATAGAATCTACTCCGCCCGTTCTAGTCAGTTGACATTGTCATTACGCACTTTCCTTCACCCTATGCCCAAGGCTCCTGCAACTCTAAACCTCCCCTTCATCACTGCAGCAGGAATAAATGATGGAAATAATTGAGCACTGCTGCTGAGAGATCTGGAGGATGTACAATCTCAGTTCATTTCTTCAGCTGATCTGAAGGCTTGTTTAGTAATGCCCAGAACATACCATACAGGCAGGGGTGGGCTTCAAAAATTTTAGCAACCAGTTCTCCACCCAGTTGCTGGGTGGGCGTGGCTATGGTGGGCCTCCTGTACCATGGCGGGGAGGGGATGTTTTTGCCCTCCCCGGGCTCCAGAGGCTTTCCTCGAGCCTCCGGGAGGGCGAAAATTGCCTCCCCGGGTGCTGGAGCCCCTCTGGAGGCTGGAAATGGGTCCATTTCTAGTCTTCCTGAACTTCCAGGAGGCCTGTTTTTCACCTTCCCCAGACTCTGGAGGTTTTCCTCAAGCCTCCAGGAGAGTGAAAACGGCCGGAGGTTTTCCGGAGCCTCCGGGAGGCCCATTTTTCACCCTCCCCAAGCCTTTGCGTGTACCCTGTATTTACCTGGGATCCAAAATGGGTTACATGGGGACTCCTGGGAGAGGCGGGGTGGTGGGGGCCAGCCAAGGATGGGATTTACCGGTTTGCCAAACAGGCTATAAAATTAGCTACGGGGCAAACTGGTAGCAGCCCACCCCTGCATACTGGTGCAGACAGCATTCTAAGAGCTGATTAGCATAATCTTGGGAATGCTTTACAACTTGATGGAGATAGCTGTTCTCATCCTCAAACAATTATCTCCAGCAAGCTGGTTTGGACTGATGCACAATGGCTCTCCACAAATTATATTTTGTAGCCAACAAAAAATGTCATACTGGTAACCTCATTGTGTATCAGTTGTTTCATCTAGTTAGAATTCATTCTCTTATTTTCTGTCTTTTATTCCTTTTTGCTTATCCCAAAGAGGAATAGTAGGGATCTATATGTGTATTTATATCCCAGAGTACATCTATGCAGAACTTTCTTTGACTCTGCTGAGAAGTTGTTTTATTACTAGTCGCGGTGAATATAATTCAGACAGTAGTGTCAACTGATACCATACTATTCTGCAGCATCATGATTCCTCTATATTTATTCAGAAATGAGAAATACATTTTTAAAAAAAAGTTCTCTACAACTTTGATTATAAACTTTATTCTGATAATTATGCATTTAGTTGCTTTTTGCTTCTCACAGTGTTTTGTTCAATTTTTATTCCTAAAAGCAAGAGGAGTTGCATTTTGATTGTATTTTTAAATTTGAATTTATTTAATAAAATAAACAGAGACCTCTTTTAATAATGTCTTATCTCTGCTAAAACAATTACAGATACACAAGCCATAACAAAATAGAGTCTAAGTAAAGCCCTTAAAAAAAATTACTTTTTCTTTATCAATCAATTCAAAACAAATTGATATTACAATTGCAATTTAAGTGACAAATATTGTAATTCATCTCTAAAAATCAAGGAGGGAAGGAAGGAGGAACAATGAAATGAATAAATACAGCAGCAATACAGTCTGGATTTATGATTTTAAAAAAACAAGTGAAGAAAACATATTTTAGGGTAAAGAGCTAACAATAAAAGTAATAAACCTGAAAGCAATTGCATGTTTGAGTTGCAGTCTGAAAAATCAGTTGTTGGTGAGCCAGAGCTCTTTGCTCTGATTTACACTCATATATATCAATAGGTGTAATGATGTGGATCAATATATCAATGATATATAGTAATATATATTACTATATCAATAAATACAGATATAAATATATATGGTATATACATTGAGCCAATTTGGCCTAGTGGTTAAAGCACCAGACTAAAAACCAGGACACACTTGAGTTCTAATCCTATTTTAGGCATGAAAGTCAGCTGGATGACTTTGGGCCAGTCACACTCTCTTAGCCCAACTCACAGGGCTATGGTTGTTGTGAGGAAAATAGGAGAAGGAAGAAGTATTGGAGTAGACATATGTTTGCCATCTTGAGCTGTTTATAAAAATAATAAAAGCAAGATATAAAATAAATAATTACAGCAGAAATATTTGACAATCATTCTAGCAGACTTCAGAATTTTCAAGAATTCTCCTTTAGAATGATAGAATTTGCAGGACACTTCATCCACAAATAAATACAATCTTAACAGAGAGAGATGTGGACCATCCAAAGGCCGCCTCATTTGTTCTCTGTATTTTGGAGCCCTGTCTCAGCCTCCATTTCAAGCAGGAAAACATAGTCACATTATAACCATCAGCACACATACACACACAAAAGAGATGTAAATCAGTGGCTTGGAAATGCTCCTCACAGTAGTCAAATCTTTTTTTTTCCTTTAAGGCCTCCCACTAACAGTATACTTAGTTTGAAAAACATCTGTAAGAGGGGGAAAAATTATTATTTCTTTCTTGCTAAAACTGGTCCGTGATGACTAGGAGTTGCCATTACTTCATTGGATGCATGTGCAGGCTATTTCTGTCCCTCATTATCTTCTCTTGGTTTGTTTGTTTTTAGGAACTAAATTACTGCCTTTCCCAAAGAATCTTCACTTAGGAGATTTGTTACATATATTTACAAACAATGTTGTTAATTTTAAATAGAGTCAAGTGAGGGCATTTCAATGTGGATTCTTTGGTTACATGGGTGATCTTATACCATTATCTCTGTTGTGCAAGAGAGCTGATGTACCATATTTCTGGTTCACATAAAGGCTATATAGAATAACAGAAAGGCCATCTTTTAATCTGAGTCCCTGAAGCTTTGCAGAGCCTCCAGACAGGTCAATTTCCTATGAGCTGTAAGTTGTTTCAATGTCCTTCCAGCTCATGGCTGGAGAACAATCTCATACATCTGCTACCGTAGGATTCCCATTTCAATGAAGCAACCATGTCTTGATGGTTTTATCTTACAACTTGATCGTGATAGGGATTTACCAACGTGAACTAATAATGTGGACATAAGGGCATGAGGTATTGAATGCTGATCTATGTGCTTTCTTATTGAATAGCCAGTAAGGGAAAAAAAAGATCTATTCATGCAGATCCTGGCCTTTCAAATTCAGCTACAATAAACACAATTGCAGGTTAGCTTCAACTGCTTGAGGGATTAGTGAAGGAATATAGTTGGTGATATGACAATGCTCTAAATTTATCAGGATACAGTAATTACATTTTTTTTAAAAACCTACCTGCTATTTATCTTTGGGAGTCTTGTCAGATGTGGAAGACAGTTATCCGGTGTTTAGAACTACGTTGCTGGTTATAATTGCAGGATATAAAAGTCAAGCATGCAGATTCTTGGACAAGTTTAGGTAAGATGGTGAGTGTTCCAGTCTCAGTCAAATCCTCCAATGAAAGCTTCAGACAGTTTCAAAAAGCTGCATTGGAAAAAGGAGAAAGTGAGTGGGCCAAGGAACGAAAGAGACGATTGGAACAAGCAGAGAGGAAGTCTAAAAAACATCCTCAGGAAAAAGAGAGGTTGGTAATTCCATAGAATTAAACTGAAAGGCTGTATTTCACATGTCTATTAACTGACTTCGCAGCAAGTAGTTTCCAGCTGCCTTGTTTTGTCTCTCTGTGAAAATTAGTCTTATTTGTAAGAAAAATATTTAAGGGTAATAGCAAGAGGACTGTGCTGGTAAAACAGCAAATGTTGAATATCCTTTTCAGAATTAGCCTTCATTTCTAAATATGACTGGGTTTATACAGAGCAGAGAAGAAAGATGGTTGTGGAAACAATCATTCAAGCTGGTGAAAATGTGGAAGACAGCTTCACTGATAATAAATATAAAAGCACCAACCAGGTTTTCACTGTCCTCTGGAATAATCTGTGGAATCAAGACTGACAAAACAAAGGGTCTTTCCAAAACTTTTAAATTTAAGCACTCATTGAATTGGTGAGTTGATGTCACCATGCAACTGACTTGCTCTGCCCAATTCTTTTTTTTTAAACCATCCTCTGAGTTTCCTTGACTTGAATAAATTGCCTATCCTATGATTTTTGACTCAGAAATTTAATCAGCTTCGGGAGAATTAACTCTTATCATCCTTAGTAGCATAGAATTGTTCTCCAACTGAGTAACATGACACTGACACAAGCATTTGGGTGAGACTCAAAGAAGCAAACTACTCATTATTAATAATGCATATTTAACATTGTCACTTTTAATTGGCAACAAGCAACGGTACTGAGTTATGCTGCTGAGCCAGATTGTCCTCTAAGGGGTTCTCCCCTTGCTCTCTGAGTACTATTCCTGGATTACTTACCATCTGATGAATGATGAAGTGCTTTAACAATATTTAATTTTATTTTAGCCGCCTGAAACAGGCATTCTCCCCACAATCAATTCATTATGCATTGGTTATGTTTGTCATTATTCATGGTAATCCTGTTTCCTTCCTGAGGAAAGGGTGCGAGGTAGCATCTCCTCAGGGCCTGCTCTGTCCAGATAGTCACAACTCTAATACCAAACAATATTTTTTTGTGTAAGGGTAATAGCAATGTCTCTATATTTGTCAACTGTCACTTCAGCAATTCAGGAAATTTTAGTACATCTTTATTGCCATTTCTAGGATATTTTGGGAGGGTGAGGGAGCTTGCATTAATGTTATGCTTGGCATATAGTGGTGTATGCATCCAGCCTGCTGATTTTTAAGGCATCCCATCATCCACTGTAGTGACAATGGGAAAATCACTGTACTAAATCACTGCTGATTGTAAGCAACAAATATCCTGTGTTTATTCAAATGTAAAGCTTGCATATCTGACTTCCTGTACAAAAATTGTTGATTATTTTTTTCTTTAGAAACAGTAGAGAAATGGATTTGAAATCCACAGCAGTAAAAGAAGGCTGTCCCATTCCAAATATAACAGGATCTGGAAGAGAGCAATCACACTCAGCACCAAATCTTATCATAGATCGTAATTTGGCAAGAAAACTGGAGCAAGAGCGTAGAAGAAGAGAAGCGGTAAGCCACTGGTATGAGCCTAAAGCAGGGTCTCTTGATCTTGGCAGTTTGAAAATGTGTGGACTCCCAACTCCCAGAATTCCCTAGCCAAGCATGCTGGTTGGGGAAATTTGGGAGTTGAAGTCCACACATATTCCAGCTGCCAAGGTTGAAAAATGCCGGCTTAAAGAATGCTGGTCCCATAAAACAATGAAAGAGTTAAAGAGCAGCTTCATTTTTTTGGAATGAGGTCAACAGAATTTTATTGATTTAAATTGTCAGAAGAACCGGCTTGGAAATTGAGGCTGAAGAAAGTTGAGGGATCAATTTTTTGCCTGACCTTAGCTGTTTCTTTTCCTTTGCCCTCAATTACTTGTAAGAATGCAGCTTGCAACAGGCTACTGAAAACACAACATAGCTCTCAATCCTAAAATCATTGTGCACCCACAACTTTATTGTCATTTTCCCACATTGGCTTTTTACAGTTGAAAAGTTAATTGCATAATCACTCAGAATCCAATTCTACTAAATCCAGCAACATTTACTTCAAACTAAGTGTCTTTTTTTCCTTAATTCCTTGTTGTTGTTAATAGTTGAAAAGCACCATTGACATGAATTTTCAGAGTGATGTTATGGCAACATTTGAAGAAACTCTGCAGTGAAATGGAAATGGATAATTGCATTGCTGGCAGTTCTTCAAAACTGGTTATAGATTGCAGAAACTATTCTGAAGAATTGATCCTCGATATTGGAGTACCACTATTATTATTTTTTGAAGAGCTAGTGTATGAATATAATTTCAGTTTCATTTGCTTATTAAAATCAAAAAAGTCCATGCAAACTTCCAAGGCATAATTGTTCAACCCTTCTGAGGAAGTTTTCTGAGTATTGTCATAGAAAAACTAAACATTTTAAAATGTGTTTTGATAACAACTTTACAATCAACCCCAATTTTTATTTTGGGAAATGAAGAATTTAAAAAAAAGTATTGATGTGAGGGCTCAAAACTGCCGTTTAAATACATCTAAAACAGATATGAAGGCAAATATAATTTTGGGGGGAAATACTTAAACTGGAAAGTTAACAGATGTTTGACATTTCCGTTATATACTGTACATATAAATGCATTTTTGTTATGCTTAACATTTTAATAAGGATACCTGTAGGTTAATTTTTGTTTGCTTTTTAGCTAATATAGTTAATTTTTTTTAAAGTAACAGTTTAACATTATTTTTAGTTCATTTGGGACTCAAATCTATCTGGCTTGAAAAAGATAAATCTTTTTTTTTTTTTAGTAAAATCTGGAAGTGAATTGTCATTTTGTTTCCCTGTGATTTAAATTTTTATTTTTGTCTTGCATACTATCTTGCTTTATCTGATAACAAAGAGCATTTATATTTACAGGTTTCATATGACAATAAAATAAGTTTTCATACTGGAGTTAAGTTATTAATTTTGAACCTTGCAGATACCTAAATTAGTATTCTGTGCCAGAAAGTTTCTGAAATGCTTAGATCACAGTCTGGCCTTCAATTCGGAATCTCCATTCTAAATAGATTGGTTAATCATAACAATAATTAATAAAAACAGAGTGTTCTGGCAATTTAAAAATTTAGCATATACTCATTCTAGCATAAATATTTATTGAAGTTAAATATGTGGAACATTAATCTCAGAGAGCTTTCTGAGTAGAATAAAAAAATCAGTATAAAATAAAATATAGGAAATAGTTATAATTACATAATTAATCATTGGTATTCACGAAACAGGTGTTCTTGCACTGGTGAGCATAGGATTGGAAGAATTTTTAGTTTCTGTTTAATCCACAGGAAACAGGCAGCTGAAATCCTTGCAATTCTTTTGCTCAAGAATGATCACCTCCACAATATAAATAAGAAATAACCACTAGCCTGAATAAATTCACATTAAGTCACAGAAAAGTCATAGAATTACACAAATGAGGGTGTTAATATGGACAGGGCACACATTTCTGTAAATGAGTCTAATTTTCTTAGCAAGTTATGCAAACTAGGTTTGGGCCTCTTGGGAGGTGATACTCCATTTCTCATCTTAGGATCTGGGATCATATTTATTCTTCTATGAAAACTGTCTGAGGTAACCTGCTATTGGCAAATGATGGCATCTTTAAAAAGTGAGCCAATAACTCAGCCAATACTATATGAATCTCTGATATGGTGAATAATATATATATTTATTTATTAGATGTTTACCCTGACTTTATTATGTTATAAGTCACTCAGGGAAATGAACATACAGTACCTATCTTCCTTCCCTCCTTCCTCCTTCTATTTTCTCCACAACAACCCCATGAGGTGGATTAGGTTGAGAGAGAGAGAGAGAGAGAGAGAGAGAGAGAGAGAGAGAGAGAGAGAGAGAGAGAGAGAGAGAGAGAGAGAGAGAGCGAGAGCGTGTGCGTGTGTGTGTGTCTGGCCCGATCTGTCTTTCATGTCTAAGGCTGGACACCATCTCCTTGTTTTTAGGCAAGCACCTTAACTACTACACCAGACTGGCTCTCTATTTATACAGTATATCAACTGTGACTAATTATTGCTTGCTTTATGTGGGGCAACTGCCACTCAACAAATACAAGCCTAAGAAAGCAAGATCTAGGATGTAAATCAGTGGCGATTCATTTAGATGATTTATGTCAAGAATTGTAGAGGATATCAAGTTGAGCCTGTTGCATTTGCTTCCAGTTTATATCATAGAATATTATTTAACTGGGCTGAATTGCTATACCTTAATAATATGTTTTTACTGCAGTATTTGGTTCTGTTTGGAAAATGTCTGAGTTAACCCTTCTAGCCTTTGACCTGAGTCTCAACAGATACAATATAATTATAGGGCATGGTTACAGAAAGGCCTTCAAATCTCTGGTGTTTCTTTGATGCTAGTTGCCTTAAAGTTGGAGAAATTTTGTGGAATGTCATTCCATGAAGTTCAAGGAAAGGGCTACTGCCAATAGAAAAAAAAATGACAATGAACTCTGCTACATTAACCTTCTCGTTTGAAAATAATCCTTTAAATCAAATTTATAAACCCTTGTCACGGAATTGCATGGCAGCTGTCCAGATGAAATCAGAGATACTAACACAAACTTGCATATAAATATATTTAATATTAAAATTTACAGCAGTCTGTCATCATCCAGTAAGAAACAACACAAGATAGTTAGGAACGCAGGAACATCATGAGGTAAATTAAACAGCAGTAGATACTTCCAATGTAATCTACTGGATCTCCTGCATGGATTGCCCCCGTGACCATGTAGGACAAACAGGAAGAAAGCTAACCACCAGACTGCAGGAACACAAGCAAGCGGTCAGACAAGGAGACCTGAACTCATTGGTAGCCTCATGTTGCAATGAATAAGGACACACATTTAATTTTGCAGCTACTAAGAACGTTGGCCATGCAAGTACAAAGATAGCTAGAGAAATGATTGAAGCCTGGGAAACGGGCCCCTTGTCAGTTAACAGGAGTGCTGATTTACCACCAGCTTATCAAATACTTAGGAGCCAAGCGCTTGGCAGCACAAGGAAATGATAGCCAATCGCCAGCCCTCAACATACCAATCAGCCAGTAGGAAGGCACCACATAAACACACAAGCATACAGAACACACACAAGAAAAAAGGAAGGGGAAAAGGAGAAA
The DNA here is from genome assembly GCA_032468155.1 of Oxyrhabdium leporinum. NCBI lineage: Eukaryota > Metazoa > Chordata > Lepidosauria > Squamata > Cyclocoridae > Oxyrhabdium > Oxyrhabdium leporinum. Next base: position 327 of record JANHFL010009356.1, on the reverse strand, counting down.
CTCCTCCTTTATACTTACAGCAACCGATCATCGCATAGATTGCATTATGCATGAACCAGCGCACTAACTCAGAGGCATCAAACTCAAAGCCCACAGGCCAGATCTACCCTATGGGGTGCTTAGATCTGGCCCGCCAGGCCGCCCTGGAAACGGCGAAGGACCTGCCTGCGGTGCCTCTGCCAGTGAAAACAGAGCTCATTTTTGGGTTAGCAAAACAAAAAACAAAACAAAAGGAGAAATGTTTCCCCTTTTGCATTTGAGCATTCAAGAAGGGACAGAAAAGGAGAAAGGGAAAGAGGAAAGACAAAGAAAAAGAAGAAAAGAGGG
>JANHFL010009351.1:114783-127403 GCA_032468155.1 Oxyrhabdium leporinum | reverse complement strand
TATGACCTGTGGACTTCAACTCCCAGAATTCCTGAGCCACCATTTCTGAGGGCTGGCTCGGGCCTTCTGGGAGTTGAAGTCCACAAGTCATAAAAGAGTCATTGTTTCCCCACCCCTGTTCTAATGCTTGCGAAATCTTCTTTCAGTAAGTCAGTTGTTGTCATTCGTTTCACAAAGAGGCAAACGAAAAATGATGAAACTCGTGGGTCAATATCTAACACGCCACAATCGTTTATTTGACAAGGATTAAGAAGAAAAATGTTTGTCCCAAAGATTGGGGGGAAAGGAAGACGTATAACCCAGTTTGGGAGAAAGAAAAGAAAAGAAAAAAAAAAAGACCCTTAACATTTTGTGGAAAAAGTATACCACATAGTTAATAAGCTGTCATAAAATTGCGACTAATGAATTTATACGTTCTTATGATACGTTCTTTACAAATTATTCTATTTAGAAGAAATATATGACATGATGGACATTACTGGCGAACCAAGGAATATGGAGTGGCATTACTCATTTTAAGATGAATTCTAATGGTCTCATCAGTCTTGATGTGACACAGATTTTGGCCCTCGCTTAAAAGCTCTCAGACTTACATCGCTAATTAAATGTACTTCAGTGCCCAAGTCCTGATTTGGCTCCCAAAATTATTTAAGGATGCATTTATATTTGACACAAATCAAGTCATTATGCAGAAAATAATAAAGTCTGGGTGAAGAACCATACCGCTGATTCACGCTGCGTATTTCCCTAGCAAAATAATGCCTGCAGATATCTTCATGATAAAAATAGGCTGGCGATCGGCTCATGAAATTATATTTGATTATTTCTACAGGCTTATGCCGTAGAAATATTCGGCTTTGCCCGTTTTGACGGTGAATGATGGCACATAAAAGTGCATAATTGTTTGCATATTTGTTGTAAAAAAGTTACTTGGTTTGGTTTAGCTTTCCCAGCTCACGATAGGCCCACTGTGAAGTTCACGTAATATTGTTAAAAAGGCCAAAGGATTGGGAATGGGAATGTAGTCTCCAAAATTTCAGCAAACAAACATGGTTTTGATCAGTCTTCCTAAGCTGGTAGCTACTAAACTAAGTCCACAATGTTTCTCTTTGCAGGCATTGTGTTATGTTGAACAAACTACACTCAGATTTCCCCCTTACTCCCAGAAAAAAAAGTAGTAAGTGAAATAAGCCCTGTTACATTTATTTGGAAATTATCTCACTGACCACTTCATATAAACCTGATCCCTTCTACAAATAGGCTGGTGAGACATAATAATAAAACGATCGGTTTGCAGCAGAGGAAACCAAGACCCAAGTGGTTTCTCCTGTCCTTTTAAACATCTGTAAAGTTCTCCTAAAACTACACTAGTTGTTGTCCACCATAGGTTGGATATATTGCTGAAAAGAATGGTTCAGCCTCTTTTAGGAGAAGGACCTGCAGAGGCAGGGAGCGGAGTCAAGAGAGGAATCAGCCTGGAGTCCTTACGTTCCCACAAATGGCCTCTAGGCTAGTTCAGGGGCCAGCAACCTGTGGCTCTGGAGCCGCATGTGGCTCTTTCATCCCTCTGCTGCGGCTCTCTGTCGCTGGTTGGCTCCACAATTGATAGGGCTTTCAGTTAGGACAGGCAGAGGAAAAAGGACGCCACGCTAGGGGGAGACTCTATGGTGGGGGAAACGGACTTCCGGTTGGCTCCAGAAATGAATGGGGGGCTTCCAGTAGGCTCTTTGAGTGTTTAAGGTTGCCAATCCCTGGGCTAATTCCTCTCTTGACTCTGCCCCATCTCTGCCTGCCCTTCTCCTATATCTCCTCCTGATTTCTCTGCCATGTTCTGTAATACGAATGGGTCCAATCTGTCACTGGTTGGAAACACCTGTCATCTCAGTGGACGCTCTCTTTCATTCATCAACACTTGTAGAGACAGAAATGTGGTTGAGGGCACATCACATCTTCCTATCTTCTGGAATGTTGCAGAAGTGACCGGAAGGAGAAGTGGAACATTTTGGGGCAGAGTTGGTCAATCTCCATTCTGAGCCAACTCTTTCCATGAAGGCAGGTGTCCTTGAAGTATGAGTGTCCCTCCAGTTTTCCTGAAACACAGATTCTCTGAACCCGTTCCTGATCTTAACTAGAAACAGTGATCCTATTTTTCCACAAGCCTGATTTTTTTACTGGTTAAATGAACTGATTGCAAGACACACCTTTGTTTTGTGATCCAGGAAGCTGGGATACCTTTCCTTTGGCCTCCTGCTCGGTTTCCTCAATGCTAACCTTATACCCAGCTGCCTCAATGGCGCTTGTGTTATTCTGGCTCTTTTCCGTGATCCCCGACCACTCTGTGCCCACTCCTGCTTCAACTTTAAACCTGGAGGTGGCATCTCCTGGCTTTTGAGCGTTGGGAGGACAAAGTCCTTCCACCAGAACGGTGTTTGTGGTTTCAGAGGAAGTCAAAGTACTATCGTAATTGTGAATCAAGCCTTCATCCTTCTCTTCTACCACCTCTTCATCATCATCGTACAGTTCAGGCGTAAAACAGAGCCTGTCCTCTCCAGCATCAGTTTCGACACCTGGGTCTGACCTGGACAGTTCCGTGTTTGCTCTCCTTGGAGAAGACACCCCTTTCTCCAAGTCTTCATGTCCAGTCTGCTGCCTTTCGTGGGGACATTTCTCAGTCATCAAGGTAATCTCTGTTCTTGGAGAACCGTTAATCATTTCGCCATCCGGCAACTGTCTTATTGGTTGGCCTTCGTCGGCCCACAAAATATTCTGCTGGGGTCCATAAGGAACTGAGTGACCGCCTTCCTCCACTGCTCTTTCTGTTGGCCCGGTAGCCTTAAAGTTGTAATTCTTCTTTACTGCTGGTGCTGCATTCAGCATTTTAGTGAAGTAATTTTCTATGCTGCCAGCGGAGAATTGACCATTTGCTTTCTTCCTCCTGTTTTCAGCAGGGGAAACCATGGGGCTGGACTCTGTAAACTTACTTTGCTTTGTGGAGAAAGGTGAATCTGGGGAGGAAGAGCAGATAATAAGGAAAAGAGACAGAAAGAGAGATTATTAATTCTTGTCGAGTCAGTACTTGTTTTTTAGGATAATTGATTAAGCAATAGATTTATGTTCCGCCCTTATTTATTTTTTTAAACTTTCTATTTTATTTTTAAAAAGGTTAAAACACAAAGTTCTGACAAATTCTTTTTTAAAGAAGTGAAGGCAGCAGTTGTTATGTGAATGCAATCGTTGTTAAGCAAAGCCATTGTCTGCATGGGACCTTTTTTTGCCAGAAACTGGAAGTAAACACCAGTTTCCAAGCCAACAAAATGTTGTAAATTGTGGTCACGTGTCCATGGAATGCAGCAAGTGAGGGAAGAGAAGAAGGGAAGGAGATAGAAGCGAGGGAGGGAAGAAGGGCGTAGAGGGAGAAATGAAGGAAATGAAAACATGGAGGGTGGGAGGAAGGGAGGGCACAGGAGGAAGGAAGGAAAGAAAAAACATGGAGGGAGAAGAAGGAAAGGCAGGAAGGTCAGGGAGAGAGGAAGGGAGGAAGTAAGTTGGAACAAGTGAACGAACAAAGGATGGGTAGAGGAAAGAAAGGAAAATGAAAAAAGAAGGAAAAAATGAGGATGGAAGGAAGGAGAATAGAGAGGAGGATGGAAGGAAGAAAAATATGTTGGAAAGTAGGAAGAAAGGAAGAAAAGGAGGAAAAAGGAGGGGAAAGGGAGGAAGGAAGCAAAAAGGAAGGAGGGGAGGAATGAATGAAGGAAGGAAGGAAGGAAGGAAGGAAGGAAGGAAGGAAGGAAGGAAGAAAGAAAGAGAAAAAGAACGAGGAAGGGTTACAGCATTAAAATGTTAATGTTATACATAAGGCATGCCACCCTGTGCCCAGCATTGCATCAACGCTCCACATAGCTTGTTCTTCTGTATTAGCAAAATTAACCAGCTCCGTTGAGGGCCTTTTCCATCCTCTGGGACTTCCTCTCTATGGGGACTGTGACTAGTTTTCAAGCAAGCAGATTGACATGCCGTAATAGAACCTCCAGTGTATACACAACTAAGTATGGGGAGGAACTGCTGTGGAACATTTTGTTAAGACGGGTTTAATCCCTTCTTTCCATTCGGGAACAAAGGGAGCCCGGTGGGTGGCCCAACACATCCCTGCACGCCCAGAGGTGGGGTGTTTGGGGACTTTCTTTCCCATTGGCAGCTTTCCGCTCTCCGCCAGCTCAGGACAATGCTTCAGAAGCCAACGTTTTTTTTCTTGGGATTGCAGTGCAGCCGTGGAAGGCGGCTGTACGATCCCAGGAACGGATGGGGCTACTTTAAAGAGTTGCAGAGGGGTGGTGGGAATGCCTACATAGGGTTCAAAGCATCCTCCCCTGCCCTTAAATCTGCCCAGCCAAGCTCAGGTGATGGAACTCTCATGAAAAACGAAAGAAACCCTTCCTTCTTTCCATCCTTGTTTTCCTTCCTTCTCCTTCCTTTTATTTTATTTACTTCATTTTCCTTCCTTCTTTCTTCTTCCTTCCATCTGTATTCTTTCCTTTCCTTTCTTCCTATTTCTCTTCCATCCTATTCTTCCTTCCATCCTCATTTTTTCCCTTCTTTTCCCTTCCTTCCCTCTACCCATCCTTTGTTCGTTCATTCCAACTTCCTTCCTTTCCTATTTTTCTTCCCTCCACCCGCCTTCTATTCTTTCCTTCCATCCTCATTTTCCCTTCCTTCTTTTATTCCCTCTACCCATCCTTTCTTTGTTCATTCGTTCCAACTTCCTTCCTCCCTTCCCTGTCCAACTGCCTTCCTTTCTTCCTTCCTTTCCCTTCCTTCCTTCCCTTTCCTTCCCTTCAACTTACCAACTCACTCATCCACCGATTCCTACCTACCTACCATATGGTCAAAAATCACCTCATGAAATTTTAGTTTTCTTACACAAGGCCTTAAAAGATTTCTGACAAGGAGATTTCAGGACAACCCCCCCCCCCAAAAAAAAAAAGAGCTTTCAAAACTTTTGTATAAAACTGCATGAGACAAGATTGTCCAGGACCTCCGAGGCGAGACCTCTGCAGACTTATGAGACTTGAAACAGTTTTTTAGCCATTTAAAAAAAAAAGTAATTTTCAGGTACATAGTTCCTGAGTGATGGCTTGGGATGAGACAGCTCCTGGTATTCTTTGTGGCCGTTGGTCATACCCAGAAGGCGGTCCAGAAATAAGCAGAATGAGGAAAGCGTTTGGCATTTAAAATCTTAGCAAGATGAGGGATCTCGTGACTAACCGGAGGTTGTTGGGCGAGTTGCGATGCGGTCTGCAGCACCTGTTTGCAAAACTGAATCTTGTGCTTCTCGTTCATGAAGAGTGCCTGGTGTTAAAGGAAGATGTCCCTCTGGAGCAGGAAGTGGTGTCAGAATCTTTGAACCTGTCGACATGAGCAGAGAGCTGTCGGTATCCTGAAGTGCAGCTTCAGTGCCATTCTGGTTCATTTTAGCAAAGGCATCCAAAGAGCTAAGGGCACGATCGAAGTCTTCGTAGTGATGGATCTGTTGCCGAATCCATTTGGACAACCCTGGGGAAATGGATTGGGAAAGAATCCTCATGACATTATAATTACATTATAACTATACATTCTACGCGAAAGAACTGCGGTGGCACGGTGGTTAGAATGCAGTATTGCAGTGCAAACTCTGCCCACGGCCAGGAGTTTGATCCGGAAGGGCTCATGGTTGACTCAGCCTTCCGTCCTTCCGAGGTGGGTAAAATGAGGACCCAGATTGTTGGGCGCAAGAGGCTGACTCTGTAAACGGCTTAGAGAGGGCTGTCAAGCACTGTGAAGCGATATATAAGCCTAAGGGCTATTGCTATTGCGGGCTAACTCTGCCCAGTTTGATTTACCAATGGCTCAAGGTTGACTCAGCCTTCCGTCCTTCCGAGGTGGGTAAAATGAGGACCCAGATGGTTGGGGGCAAGATGCCGACTCTGTAAACGGCTTAGAGAGGGCTGTAAAGCACTATATAAGTCTAAGTCCTATTGCTATCTTTTCTTGAACACCTCCAGTGATGGAGCCCCCACAAATTCTGGAGGCAAGTCGTTCCACCGATTAATCGCTGTAAGTAACTATCAGGAAATTTCTCCTTAGTTTTTAGGTTGCTTCTCTCCTTGGTTAGTTTCCATCCATCCCTTCTTGTCCTGCCTTCTGCTGTTTTGGAGAATAGGTTGACCTCCTCTTCTCCGTGGTTGCCCCAGGAGGGGGCCTGGTGTGCTATGGTCCAGGGGGTTGCGAACAGCCGGATACGACTTAGCAACCGAACCACAACCACAAACCTAACAGGGATCACGAAGCTAAACTTATTAGGACCAAGTAAGTTGGATCCAATTTTGTTGTAACGATTACAAGTTTTGTAAAACAAGTGTTGCTGAATTTTCAGTCCCAGTCGTACGATCTCACAAAACAGCAGAAGGCCGAGGACTGGGCCTGGCTAGTCTAGTGAAGAGAAGGACCAGGGGAGACACGATGGCAGTCTTCCAATATTTGAGGGGCTGCCACAGAGAGGAGGAAGGGGTCAAGCTGTTTTCTAACGCACCCGAAGGCCAGACAATGGATGGAAACTGAACAAGGAGAGATTCAACCTGGAAATAAGTAGAAATTTTCTGACGGTGAGAACAATCAACCAGTGGAGCAGAAGTTGCCTTCGGACGTTGTGGGAGTTTCATCACTTCAGACTTTCAAGAAGAGCCTGGACTGCCATCTGTCAGAAATGGTGTAGGGTCTCCTGCTTGGGTGGAGGGTTGGACTAGATGTCCTACAAGGTCCCTTCCAACTCTGTTAATCTGTAAATCTGAGGACAACCCAAAGATACAAGTTCTGATTTTTTTTAAATGCACCGTTATATCTCCCTCGTAGCTCAAGGCACTTGGAAAACATTTTTTTTTTTAAATTTATTTACCACGTTTCCTTCCTCTCCCACCTCTCCAGGGTCAGGGGAAAGAGAAGTTTTGGAAAGGTCTCTGGTGTCCTTAAACTCTCAGCTGTTCACTCAAGGACACCTTGGGAAATTAAAGGACTCTTGTCTGAACCAGCGCAATGGGGCCGCTTGTTCTAATGCCAAGACAAGATAGAGGCAGCTGGGAAGACGTGTCTCGGAGATGTGACGGAAAGAGCAGTCGGCCAAGGCCGCTTTTCGCAGATGTGGAGGGAAGGCAACGTCCTTCGTGTGTTCGCTGAACAGCAACGATAATCGTTCGGCCTTGGTCGAGTCCAAGAGCCGAACTTGAACAGCAAATGTTTGAATTCAGCAAAGAGTAAAACACAACTGCTGTGCAAGGCATTTCACGATCCTTTTTTTTATGTTCCTGGTATACAAGTAGTCCTCGCCTTACAACCACAACTGAGCCCCCAAGTGCCATTGTTAAGCAAGACAGTTGTTAAGTGAGCCGTGGCGGGGGAGTGGTTAGAGTGCAGGACTGCAGGGCTACTTCTGCTGACTGCCGGCTGCCTGCAATTTGGCAGTTCGAATCTCACCGGGCTCCAGGTTGACTCGGCCTTCCATCCTTCCCAGGTCAGTAAAACGAGGACCCAAATGGCTGGGGGGCAATAAGCTGACTCTGTAAACCTCTTAAGAGAGGGCTGCAAAGCACTGTGAAACCGTATATAAGTCTTAAGTGCTATTGCTATTGCAGGCTAACTCTGCCCATTGCTAGCAGTTCAATCCTGACCAGCTCAAAGTTGACTCAGCTTTCCGTCCTTCCGGTAAAATGAGGACTCTGACTGTTGGGGGCAATAGGATGACTCTGTAAACCGTTTAGACAGGACTGTAAAGCGGTATATAAGCCTAGGTGCGATTGCTAGTTTACAACCTTTTTTGGTCCCAATCGTTAAGCGAATCACTGCAGTTGTTCAGCAAGTCACGTAGTCATTACGCGAATCTGGCTTCCTTCGTTGACTTGGCTTGTCGGAAGGCAGCTGGGACGTTTACACATGGTCAAATGACCCCCGGGGACAGCGCAACCCTCATAAATACATGCCAATTGCCGTGTGCCCAACTTTTGATCACCAGTATGGTCATAAGTGCAAAGTCACTTTTTTTCAGTGCTGTTATAACTTTGAAGGGTCCCTAAGCGAAGGGTTATAAGTCGAGAACTTCCTACACGACACGTCCCGGAGGTTTGTTCTGAAAAAAAAAAACTAAAAGCCTGACAAGCTGCCAGAACAGCAGGATGAAATAAAAACCAGAAATAATGACAGAATACTCCCATCGGCCAAAAATTTGGCGTGAAAATTATGTGGGATCAATGTCCTTGTGTACACTGAGTGTGCCTGCATGCATGCACAGACATGCACGCACAAGCCAAATGAGAGGGTTGGGGAACGTGAGACATTCCACATATGGGATTACAATTCCCATATATATATATATATATGGCTGTTGGCCACACTGGATGAGTGACTGGGAGTTGAAGATCCACAACGCAGGGATGGCTACAGGTTCTCTGCACCTGTGAAACGGGGGCCAGCCAGTGATACCTTCTAAAGCTTCTTAGGTTTCCTTTCGAAGGTAATGAATTCATAAATATTTAGTGCCTTCCCTGATTTAATGGGCCTTGTTTCGACAAGAAAGAGGTTAAGTGGAAAAAGAAACACTGTTATAGCAAATACCAAATTGGGAAGGGAAAAAAACCCAAAACAAAACAAAACCCCACCCACCTTTGATTGCAGCTAAAATTACCGTGAAACATTTTAAACGAGAGTCACTGTCATCCTTTCATCTTACGCCCTTCGGTGACATGGCCCAAAGGTTTGTCTGATGGAAATGGAGTGCCCCCTACTGACAAGACCAGGGCAGTGCGGGCTTTATTGATTCTATAAAATGGCTGAGGAAGAGCAAATCAAGAATCAAGTTTACAGAATAGGAAATCATGGAGCTAGAAAGGAGCTTGGAGGTCTTCTAGTCCAACCCTCTGCTTGAAGAGGAGGCCCTATACCATTTCAGACAACTGGTTACCCAATCTCTTCTTTAAAACTTCCAGTGTTGGAGCATTTACAATTTCTGGAGGCGAGCTGTTCCATCGATTAACTGTTCTCACTGTCAGGAAGTTTCTCCTTAGTTCTAGGTTGCTTCTCTCCTTAATACGTTTTTACCCATTATCTCTTTTTTCTGCCCTCTGATGCTTTGGAGAATAGGTTATCCCTCTCTTCTCTGTGACAGCACCCGCAAATCTTGGAAGATGGCTCATCCGTCGCTCCTAGTTCTTCTCTTTGTTTGACTAGTGTCAAACTCAAGGTCCACGGCTCACATCCGGGACAGGGTGCTTAGATCTGGCCTGCGGGCCAGCCCTGGAAACAGTGGACCGGTCCATGGTGCCTCTGCCAGTGAAAACGGAGATCGGAGGGCCACATGTGGGCCTCCCGGGGTTCATTTTCGGCTGCAATGGCTTCCTGCACCCCTCTGCCCATGAAAACAGAACTCGGGAGGGCCGCATGCAGCCCTCTCATGCTCCTGCAGAGGGCTGCAGGAGGCTGTCAAGACCAAAAACGGAGCCCCAAAGTGTGATGTCAAGCTGGCCACGCCCACCCTGGCGACCGCCACCCCACCCCCCGAGGTCAAACACAACCCTGATGCGGCCCTCCATGAAATCGAGCTTGACACCCCTGGACTAGACATTCCCAGTTCCTACAGCTGTTCGTCATACAGTTTAACCTCCAGTCCCCTAATCTTCTTTGTTGCTCTTCTCTACACTCTTTCTAGAGCCTCAACATTTTTTTTTGTATTGTAGCGACCAGAACTAGATGCAGCATTCAAAATGTGATCTCACCAGTGCCGTACAGAGCAGTATACAGGTAGTTCTCCATTTACAACCGTCTGTTTAGTGACCAAAGTTTCAACAGCACTGCGAGAAGTGACCCGGTTTTCACACTTTTGACTGTTGCAGCATCCCCGTGGCCACATGATGAAAATGTGCGACCTTCGGGTGAGCAAAGTCAATGGGGAAGCCAGATTCACTTCACAACGGTGTGACTGACTTAACGAGGGCAGGGTTTCACTTAACAACTGTGGCAAGAAAGGTCGTAAAACAAGGACAAAGCTCACTTAACAGCTGTCTCGCTTAGCAGTGGAAATTTGGGGCTCCATTGTGAACATAGGTGGAGGACTACCTACAAAATATAAAGCTTTTGTCAAGTTTCAAAGTGTGCTTTTGCTGTTGCAACCATTATTATTTCTCAGCTTTCCAACGAACTAGGGAGGAAGGAAAGGGGAAATGGAATGTAGGCTCCAGATATCAAGAAGATAAGACTGTGAGAGCCAAGGACACTTTGGCAGGTGTTTGCCAGAGCCAAAGACTTTTTCTCATAACAATACAACGGGACTTAATTGGACAATGGGACTTGGTCTAATAGGGGGAGGGAGAATCTATACTTTAATTATGTGGGTTTGCACGGGAATTAGTTAGATCTGGTTTTTGTCCTCATCTGTGCCGAAATGATGTACTCAATAAAATTTTGCATTAAGAGATTGGATCGTCTCGCCCGTGCTTGCTTTGGTTGAGTTCGTCAGTCGGAATGCTGACAGCTTTCTTCAATTCCATATCTATTTTTTTAAAAAATATTTTCTTTGAATAGCTAGTTGTGAGTGACTTATTAGCCAGGATTGCCAAATGCATACATCCTTGACTAGCTTACTGACTATCTGAAGTAATGATGTATGCCCAGAAAGATACTTATTACTTAGTTTTGAAAATCCAATGGCCATCCCTCTCCCGTCTGGTCATGTGATCGCATTTTGGTCACTTAGTGACCAGCCTGCATTTATGTCTATTTGTAGCGTCCCAGTCACGTGACCGCAATTTATGCCTTTTTTAAAACAAAAAACAAACAAACAAACCAGAAATCAGTGTTTACTTCCAGTTCCGGCAATAACTGCCCTAATGACTGCGGTGTTTGCTTAATGACTGAGGGTTTGCTTCACGACCATGGTGATTCCCTGAATGAACCCAGCAAAAGAATAAAAATAATAATTCATAAAATCAGCGTGGTCATGTGACGATTTGCTTAATGAGCACCACAACTTCACAACGGACTACAAAGGCCGTTTCCTGAATAGCAGTGACAATAGTTGGCAAAGGTTATCCTTGCAGGGTGGTGGATGGGAATGGCGATTTTAAAAAAAAAATGGCAAGATGGCAACTTAAAAAGGTGGCAGGGTTTTAATCACATGGGTGTGGTTGCCATCTTGACTTGACTGACAATCTGTTGGGTACATCCCTGCTAACAACTCTGAAAAACAAATTAGCGTGAGAGCGTGTTATCCTCCCCTACGCCTTGCCAACATCATCACCTTCTTTTAATGACCCCATAATCCCTTGTGGGGTGGAGTCGGGGCAACTGAATGGAGCGGAGTGTTTACAGGCCGGATGCCCTTCCTGTCGCCGATGCAGAGTTTTTTTTCAGCAGATATATTCTCAGTGTGCCCAGAGAGAGATATCTGCCTCTACCTAGGATCGAACTCACAGCCTCCTGATTGTGTGGAGAGAGCTCCACCTCTGGGAAACCACACCACTGCGCCTTGCCAACATGTCTCCCTCAAATAATCAGATGTCTTACCAGCTGTGTATTTATTGGGGCTCTTTCCAAAACGGTCGTCGACTAAAATAAGTGCTCCCCAATCGCTTCGGTGGCGAATGCATCTGGAACAGAAGAACACATCAGCAAAAAAACCCCTCTGGGATCTGCTTTCTTAAAACTTTCAGGAAAGGTAGAGAATCGGATGTCCCAAAGATGCTCTTTTTTTTCAAGAGGCAACTGAACTTTCTGGTTTTTCTTTGAAGAAGTTTCACTTCTCATCCGAGAAGCTTCTTCAGTTCTGACTGGAAGGATTTATAATTCCTTGCAGACAGCTGGTTATTTGCATCCTTTTAGAGGGTCACTGAAGCCACTTGGAGGTTTATCTGGGCCCTCGGGGTCACCTGAGTGGTCCAAATGGGTGTGGAGTCTTCTTGGAACTGCTGAAAGGACTGTGTAGTAGACTGGAGATACATGATGTCACATCCCTCCCCCTCTGTTGACCCCTCTTTCAAACCAGACCCTGAGGACACAGATAAACCTCCAGGTGGCCTCAACGACTCACTAAAAAGAACGCAAATGACCAGCTGTCTGCAAGGAATATAAATCCTTCCCTTCCCCACCATCCAGTCAGAACCGAAGCTTCTTGGATGAGAAGTGAAATGTCTTCAAAGAAAAAAAAAAGTCCAGTTGCCTCCTGAAAAAGCACCTTTGGGACAACCACGAGATGGATGACTGAGAATCTCCACAGACAAGAGAATCGGATACTGGCTTCGGGTCTGGTCTCCGATACCGACAAGTCCTCAACTTACAACCTTAGGACCGTTTTCAAACTTATGATGCTTGCAGCATCACCATGGTCATAGTGTCAAAATTCGGCGGCTTGGCAACCAATCATATTTACGGTTGACTCCGCCTTCCGCTCTTCCGAGGTGGGTAAAATGAGGACCCAGATTGTTGGGGGCAAGAGGCTGACTCTGTAAACCGCTTAGGGAAGGCTGTAAAAACACTGTGAAGCGGTATATAAGTGTAAGTGTTATTGCTTGCAAAGGAAGGAAAAAAGGAAAGGAAAGGAAAGG
>JANHFL010009351.1:1728-13085 GCA_032468155.1 Oxyrhabdium leporinum | reverse complement strand
AATAATAATAATAATAATAATAATAATAATAATAATAATAATAATAATAATAATAATAATAATAATAATAATTTAAAAAATTTCCAACAAAACTGAACTCCTTGCTGTTTTAAAGGAGGCGAACAGTGCAACCGTCGAGAAATTCCTACAGGTAATCCTCGACCTACAACCACAACCGAGCCCAATATTTCTGTTGCTAAGCGAGACAGTTGCTACAAAGTGAGTTTTGCTCCATGTTACGATCTTGTCTTGCCACCAGGGTCAAGTGAATCGCCGCAGTTCAGTTAGTAACACAGTTAAGTGAATCTGGCTCCCCCCCACCCCCACTGACTTTGCTTGTCAAAAGATTGCAAAAGGGGATCACGGGACCGTGGGATACTGCAACCGTCATAAATATGAGTCAGTTGCCAAGCATCTGAATTCTGATCAGGTGACCATGGGGAGGCTGCAACAGTCGTCTGAAAAAGGTGACTTTTTTTCACTGCGGCTGTAACTTTGAGGGATCATTGTTCTAAGTCAAAGATTACTTGTATTATTAGTCTACACATCTTTCATGGCAACTTATTTGTCGTTTGCTGTCAAGTTAAACAAACATAACAGCCTTTTAAGTTATTTGCTCATTATGATATTTCCTCTTAATCTGCCCAGATCCTTTAATAATTCCAAATGCAGTTTAGTTTCCTGAACCCTTATTCTGGTAGCTCTCATCTGAATACTTTCCAGCTTTCCCATTTTTCCTTTAAAATACAATGCTTAGTACTTCAAGTGAGGTCTAACCAGTACAGAATACAATGGAACTATAACCTCCCATGATCTGAACACAATTCTATTATTAATGTGGCCCAAAGTATGCAGTGGCTTTTTAATTGCTGTATATCACATTATTCAGCTAGTTACACATCCACCAGACCACAATGCCATCTTGTCACGTGTACAGATCTTATCCCAGAGGGCTGCGATGAGATTTTTGTCAATTGCTTTACTGAGGTCAAAGTACTGTACAATTGCCATTTCCTTTGGTTTGCAGAATTGTAACTGTTTACAAACAGAAAGTATTCCGTGAAAAAGCAGCCAATGTGTAAACAGTTCTCAGAACACAGAAAGCTTTGAAATCACTGCTTTGAACCAATTTCCAAAATAAGCACGACGGACAAGGAACCACTGCTGGAGTTCTAACGCTGCAGCAATAGTGTTTCATGCTCCGAAGCCAAGCCAGAGCACGCGAGGACATTTCAAAGTCTGAAAAAGGTATAATTATTCCTGTTCAGAACTTTACGACTGCTATTTGATAATCTTCTAAGAAGGTTCATTCGAAATGGATTATGTCATTCATTATTATGCGAGGCCTATCACTACGTTATACTGCCCCCCCCCCCAGTTATTTTTAGCCTGGTGCTTCAGTAATTCTAGAAGCTACTGATACTTTAAACACAGAATGAAAACGAATGCAACCATAGCAAAGCAAAACAAATCATGCTTAAAGCTTTTGAACCCTATGCTAGTCAGTGCCCGGTGGACATTAAAGAGGAAAGTGAAAATCCCACAAATTTAGGTGGGTATCACATAAATCAAAGCATTTTGCTTGTTAAAATGCTTTTTGAGTGCAAAAGCTTTCACACCGCTAAGGTGAAGAAAGAAAAATATTAACAAACACATAAGCTTCTGGTTTCCCATATGTGGAACACAGAGGAAGTAGGCTAACTGTATTATGCAAAATTAGTCTGTTGCTGAAAAACAATTACTACTATTAGTTTAGCTAGATGAGAGGTAACTTCAGTCTGTGTATTCCCACAAGCTTGGCAACTGGAAGCAATAAGGGTTATTAGGAAGAGCGTCAACCCGAGTCCATTCTCGGAAGAGTCTTCAAAAAAAAAAGAAGTTAAAACCAGCTTCTTATCTCAAAAGAGGGTACAGTACTTCATCTGCCTTCCTGGAAAGCACTGTTGCATAACCACTTCTGAATGTGTTAATAACCAAGGAAACTGTGAAGTAGCCTATTAAAAGTAAGACTGCAGCCAGCCAACAGCAGTTTTTAAGGGAACAAATGATGGATTGGAGGTTACATCTTCTTATCTACCAAGAAGGTCCAAAGATTTTAGAATGATATTGGAAATTAATAAAAAATGGGGAATTGCTTGTTTTGGGAGGGGGGGCAATGGAACGCAGAATATATTCACGTCTCTGAAGTCACATTTGCAAGGCAATGTTGATCGTGCAATAAAGACATAAATTATCCAGCAACATCCCTATCTCTGGACAACTGATCTCTTTGTTGAAAAATGTTAAAATAGACTCATGAGCTCCTCAGCTGCTGAACGTTACGACTTGAATTCAAAGAGCAGTTCGTCATCTCCCTAACATGCACTGCACGTCTACAGATTCTCAACCACATCCACTTTCGGACAACCCTCTGGAAAGTATTGATAAGGAACAGAAAGATGGAGTCAGAATGAAAAACGCAACTCTTTAGGATTCACGGGCTTAAGGTTACCCTTGCAAATCAACGTAGGGGACGCAGCCTAAAACAGGCAAAAATGACAGTTTTGCCTGCAGACAATTCCAAGTTCAATTTGACTTTTCCACTTAGAACAATTGGTTAAACTACTGATGGGATGAGACGGTCTCTCGGGTATAGCACAGCGAGAGTGAACCTCTGACACGCTATGCCGTTTTTGGTGACACGCCAGGCCTCCAGATCATCTGGAAGTTGTACCAGAAGGCCTTGCTCTCATGCAGCCTCTAACGCATCCAAAAATTATGCAAGCATTCGTGCATGCTTTTCTGAGATTCCAGAGTCTCCAAAAGAGCATAGATTTCCTGTGTAAATTTCAGAGGGTCTGGAGAGAAGAGTGCAGAAGAGAGGAGTGTCTAGAGAGACGTCTTTTGGGAGTGGGGTGGGTGGGTGGTACGTCATCAGAGGTAAGCATTTTCTGAATTTTTGACAACCTGGGCCCAAAAAGTTCGCCATCGCTGATATAGTGACTAAGATGCTAGCTTAAAAAGAGTTTGTGAGTCTTTACTTAGGCATTAAAGCCAGCTGGATGATTTGAGGCCGGTCACTCTCTCTCAATTCATTCTGCCTCATAGAATTGTTGTTGGGGGGGAATGGGACATTAGGTATGCATACAGCCGGGAGCTGACCAAAAATAAAAGGTAGGAGAATAAATGCCTAAACATTCAGCAGATAGTAGCAAATTAGAGAGACAAATGCAGAGAATTCATATGACACACTGAGATAAATTTGTCCAGATACTGGCTTAGCAGTTAACAAATGAGACAGGTGGTTCCATTCTGAGTTTGTTTACAGTTTTGTCTGAATTAGGGAGTGTGGTTTTCCGAGAATTGAGGCTAATTCTGTCTTGTCATTTCAAAGATAAAATGGGTCCTTCTGAAAAGTGAAAGTCCGCATCAATCAATCATTAATTATACTTCATTTATATGTAATCTTACAGAGAGGCCGCAACCTGCACTTGTACATCTTCGCAAATCAAAAGATAATTCAGTAATACATCCTTTCTCTTTCTGGACGTTTTATTTCTAGCAAATAACACAAGCAAGCAACGCTTAAACAGATACTCCTACACATCTGTTGGCCTTTGCTCAGAAACCGCCACGGACAAAAATAGGTTTTATGTGCCAAGTTACAGCTCAGCATTACAGCAGAGAGCCTATGCAAGTTATGACTGAACAAACTCTTGATGACAAAATAAGGAAGCTACAGATATACCACTACAATGTTTAGCTCTCCCCCCTTTTAAGAACCTCTTTTTGACATGTACAGCTCAATTCTAGGACTACAGACTATACCCATCTCTTCATCTTGTCAAAATGTTTAACAACATGTTATTTAATTACAGCATTACAAAGGGAGGCCTTTCTTTTAAAAAATAATAATCCTAATTATTTTATGCTTATGACTCAACAACTGGTACCATAGCAATAATAATTTCTCAATTTATTACACACTAGACGCCAGAACTACTATAGAATTTCTTCAATGGTGGCAGACCGAGCTATAAAAATGAATGTTCCCTTTTCAAGCCTTGCTTCTGTCACAAACTTATCGGGAGCTCACAAATATGCAATTTAATGGCATAGAGCTCTACTGTGATAAAGTACATGCTTGATGTATGGAATATATGGGATCCTGGCAGAACAGCTAAAACATTTGTATGGGAAGCAACAGAGAAGAGCTCAGGTTGAGGTCTTAAAAACCAATAAAGGGTTAGAGGGATAAATTACCAGACACTAAGCTTGATTATTTAATTTTATAATTTATTGATTGATTGATTTAATTTTATTTATTTATAACATTTATTGGCCGCTCATCTTACACCCATCCAAGGTTATTCCGGGCAGTTTACAGTCATAAAAATATATATCTAAGGTACACTAAATCATAAATTAACATATCACATCACCTTGGCAAGAGGAAAGATCTGTGATATTCTTAAAGTATAGATAAGGTGAGGGTAACCTACAGTTAGATTCTGAATCTAACACTGGTGGAAACTTAATGATTCAAGTCCTAACCAAGGATCTAAAAATTATTAAGGTAGCATCTAAGAATATAGACAATTCCAAGCAAGGTGAAGGTTTTGGGGTTGTTGTTTTTTGTTGTTGTTGTTGTAAAATTAGGATTATCAGGTCTATTAAATTCAGTGTTTCCAGATGCAAGGAAGTCCTTTAGGTATCACTCAAGAGTTCCAGTCACAACAAGGAATAACAAGGATTTCTTTTTCCATAAGCGTAGCAGCATCAATGAACCAGACTTTTTTCTTTTCAATAACTGTTATATTATATTATTATGATCCATCACACAATCAGTCAGGTGTTTAGACTGGATTTGGCATTTTTATCCATCTATAAAGTCCTTCCTAAAGCTCTGGGATAAGGAGATGTTGTTTGATGATGTTAAAGGTATTATCACAGGATTAATTTATTTTTATCTCTTGATCATTTCCAATATTTTACTTTCAGATCTCAGTGAATAAAACGTAAAGTATATACTTAAACACTCATCTGATATCTACAGTTGTTCTACTTATGAGGTCCTTGGTGAGCTTGATTATTTTCCTGCAGGTGTTTTATTACCCAAATAGTAACATCATCAGTGCTAGTTATACTTTACAGTTACATTATTTGTTAGTTCCTTGTAAATCCCTGAAGTAGCAATACATGCATAAGACAAGAAGCATCTTAGAATCAAAAGGAAACTTTTTTTTACAATATGAAGGATTATCTTCTCTTATCTACGATATCATCTGTCTATTTTGCTAAACATACATCTGTATTGATTCTTTTAATATTTAATATTTCTTTTAGTACCTTTATAGATTTTATACACTATAAATGCTTTGTCCCTCACCTGGATTATTCAAGGCAGCTAACAAAAATTGAAATACAAAATAAAACCATAAAAATATATATGTACTAAGGAAATACACCTTTTGCTCTTTCAAAGTCAGGAAAAAATGAAGGCCAAGCTTTATTGCAGAGGGAGTAAATTCCATTGCCTGGAAGAGGGAGAGAGTCACCTGTCCTGTACTCGAGAAAAATCAACTTCTGACAGCATTGGCTTAACGTCTGGACAGGTTTAAGAAAATTCCTTAGATAACAATATTAAGTCCTGGGGTAAAGGACTTAGTTGCTTACCTTCTAGGTGTTTTGCACCCGTTATTAATGCTAGGATCACAGCCATGCATTCAATATTCTTAGCAATATACTGATTAGCTTTGAGCTGTTGAATGCATAAAGCTTTTCCTTTCTCTGGTTATAGCAAATAAAGGGAGATCTCAGAAGAGCCCAGAGACGGTGCTGTTTCATCGCCACAGCAAGTCCTGAGCCAGACAGAAGACGCACGCAGCAAAATTGTCATGATATATAAATGGGAATGTTTTGAGTAGCTGTTCATCGCACAATTGTGCCCTTCAGATGTTTTGGACCATTGCTATTTTGCCACTGATCAAACAATATGAAGGGTAGAAGCTTAAATCCAAAAAGACATTATTAGAAAGCACCATATTGCTTGCTCCTGACCTATATTATAGCATATACTGTGATTACTGCTAATGTTACAACAAGGCTTCTACATTAACTGGCTATATATGTTATGTTATTAAGCAATCTAATAGCTGAAGTTTTTCAGCGATAATTAAATTAAATATATTAAAGGGAAGAAAAATTGTTGAAACAGAGTAGGTCAAATTAAAAGTTGCCAGCAGGACACAGCTAAGCCAGAAGTAAAAATAGCAGCACAGCAAGGTTACACAAAGCACACAAACAATTCTACTTCCTAAAATACCTGTAACCAAAACCACCACAATACACAATACAGATGAGTCTTGCTAGAGAACTATCCATTTGCCTCAAATAATGAGCCTAGGATTCACATGCTTAATTCAATTTTATCTATAACAATTAAAATCAAACACTGATCACGCATACTTCCATTTTGTATTCATTAGAACAGCCTTACCAAGAATTTTTAATTTTGTTTCACAATATTTTATACCACTAAGAGGTCCTTGGTGCTCTCTGAGCTTGTTTGTTTTCTTGCAGATTTATTACTGTATCTTCCACATATCTTGCAGGTCATATACTCCATAAGGAGAACACAGTAATCAAATTCCCAAGATGGCAATGAGATGGGTTCTCCCGCCCCCCCCTCCATACCAAACAACCAAGAGGGAACCCTCGAAATACAGGCAGTCCTCGACTTGCAACAATTCATTTAGTGACCATTCAAAGTTACAACTGCACTGGAAAAAGTGCCTTATGACCAGTTTTCACACTTATGACTGTTGCAGCATCCCAATGGTCATGTGATCAAACGCCAGACACTTGACAATTGACTCATATTTATGACGATTGCAGTGTCCTGCGGCCACCTTCTGACAAGCAAAGTTAATGGGGAAGTCAGATTCCCTTAACAACCACTGCACTGATTCACTTAACAACTATGGCAAGAAAAGTTGTAAAATGGGGCAAAATTCTCTTAACAAATGTCTCACTCAGCAACAGAAATTTTGGGCTCAATCATGGTCGTAACTTTAGGACTACTTGAACAGGGGGAAGAACATTCATAGACAACCTAAGGACTTTAAACATCACATGAGAAAATGCTGACATTCTCTCCCAAATCCGAAAATACTGGAAATCCCTTTGTGCCCAATAGGCTACATAGCATGGGATGAACTAATGCTAAAATCTTCCATATATGTTATTTGCACTAATCTTACTTATATTCTATAAGTTTGGCGATAGGTTATGATTCTGGATGTAAATTAAAAGGGAATACCCATTTTAGACAATTGTGTAATGATGGTGGGAATGTGTCTTAGTCTGAGGATCTGTATGAAACAACTCTTAGCTTTTTGACATGTGTGGCAGTTAGAATATGTAAATGTTTAAGTTACAATAATATAGCACATAGAAGATGTTAACTTTTCAAGGATTAAATATGACATTTCAACACTGACGACCATCTTTCTGTAAAGCATGCTGCTGCCAAAAAGCTCATGCACTATTTTGCCAGGATAGCTGATGAAAAAATAGCTTAAACAGCCTATATTTAAGTAAGTGCTTGGAAGGTAATGCTTCCAAAAGTAGAGGGAATGTCCAAATGTTCTGAAGACCACTGATACCTGGCTTTGCAGCTGAACTATGCTGATTTATTTTCAGATTAAACCAACATGTCACTTTCTATGTAAAGTAAAACCCTCTTTTTAGAACGCAACGAATTAACTTGTTCTGGGCTATTTATAACCTCTCCTTTCCTCCAATTTTTGCCACTATTTTATCAAACCTTGTTTTAACCTTTCAATTCTACTGCTTTTGTTACTTCAATGTTTGACTCAATAGAATAAATGCAATGAACATGGTTGATAGTTTGTTTTAAAACATTAACTTAAAGATTTAATATTTATTTCTTGTGTACTTGCCACATAAGAGTACTTTCAGGAACCACACTTATGAGTTACTGACACAGGAGACTTACATTAGCCAAATTCAGGCAATTCAAATCTGCTAAGCCTATTTTGAAAGTTTTCACAAAACCCAACTTCTACAAGTTTTTTTTCTCCAACTATTTTTGTTTGGATTTTTTAAAAATTACCTACAGTTTAGTTACCTACAGGTAATCCATATTATTAGTTAAAAATACATCCCTTTTAGCCCAAATAGATACTTAATTCTTGCAACAACCTGGGGAGAAAACTGTTGACAGCAAAAAGGGGATTAATCAGCAGTATGTGCGAATGCATAAACAACTGTGAAATGATGCACGTTATTCACTCCTACCAATTACTAGTATAATTATATTAAGAACATAAATTGGTGTGTAATGTACCCGGTCAGACTACTTGTTCATGTAGCCAATACTATCAGCCAGTGAAGGGTGCCATCACCTGCTACTTAATCCTTTTAACTAAAGATGTCAAGAACTCAGTTTAAGAGATTGTTTATGCTAAGTAGGTAAACTGTTGAGACAAAGGCACACATTTCCAGCCATTCACTCAAGATGGTAGTTTGATCAGCCAAAATAGATCCTACCTACTCCTCTAACTCATTTTCTTTTTAAATACAGTACTTCTCCGGACCCAAAAAAAAACCCCTTCCATTTGAAAGAAGAAAAACCATGGGGGAAGAAAGAACACAATTCTCCTATGGATGTAACATAACTGACCAAGCTACCTGAAACTTCCACTTGCCTCATGACCAGACCTGTAAATTCAACACAATTTCCAAATGCAGATGAGGCTAGACCAAATTTCAGATATGGAAATAAAGCCATTCCATACATCCTCTTGCAACATTTTTCCCAGAGAAGCCACAACATTCCAAACACATATACGTGGGCCTTCACCACCCTGCTTGTTTTCATACTGCATACTAAAGCTGTGGCAGTTTGAACCACATGAAAATTCCACACAGAACTAATCAAGGTCTACGGCCCTTCCTAGACCAACATTAGTAAAAACAGTGGCACACACTTACACAGAGCTTAAATATAAAAATATAATCATTTGGAGCAAACGCAAGGACACACGTTTCATCCTCTCTTTCTTTAAAGCCAAGCCTGTCAAAGCCAGTAAACTGGCAATAACATTTCCAAGTGGGATTAAATAAATAAATAATAAATTAATTATGAAATGAAACAAAATAAAGTCAAGGGGAAAATGTTACCTATGAAGAATGGTACCATCACAAAAGGAATACAAGAGCTAATCTATCCTTGCCTTACCTGCTAGTTCATGGTGAATTAGGTCTGCAAAATTGGGGTCATCCCCCCACCAGAAGATCCATAGTTCTCTGCGCCCAGGCCTTTGGTCTCGTCGCCATACACTCAAGACATCGGCCTTTAGGCAACGGCTGTAACTGCTGAGGATGGGATCTTCTTCCGTTACAGGGAAAAGAATCGGAGCAGACGTTGGGCCCTGCCATACGTATCGTTTCCATTTAATCCCAGTTAAATCAGCCTGAAAGAAAAAGTGAACAGATATTAAGAGCCGAAAGAACCAAGTGTTCTCTTTTAAAGTTTCAAACTTTTATGAAATGCAAAGTTCTCCAGTGATTCTAAGCAAACTTTTTAAGAAACACATAAGACACTTAAGAAATTACAAAATAATGGTCTTGTGGGTGATAAACATTTGAAGCCATAGCCATTTCGTTTAGTCAATCTGTGCTCCATAAAATCAGTGGCAGCAGTGTTACTCAAACACAGTAAAATTCCACTCTAGGATGTGTAAAAAAAAAATGTTTTCAATAATGCCAGAGCACATTCCAGATATTTTGGACTTTAATTCTCATGTCACCCAGTCAGCATGAAGTATTGAGAGAGCCGAGTCAAAACATCTAAAAGATTACTCTGAATGGTTGGGTCTCCTTTGGTTGTATCTGCTGATTATCCCCATATAAAGAACCTGCAGCTCTCCAGAGAAAGAGTGTCTGCCTGTTTGTCAGAAATGCAAACACACCTCAGCCATAAGCTCCTCATTAGCAAAGTTATTTAGCATTTGAGACATAATTAAACAGAACCAAACCTCCTTTAAATACATGAATTCTGACGAAAGCATTAACTGCTACTATTTCTACCAGAAGGGGAAAAAGATAGCAAAATAAACTAAAGACATTTTTGAAGCATAATTCAAAAGAACTTTTTAAGGAAACTTTCCACCTCTTCCTTCCAGCTATGCAATACCCACCACGCTGCTCCCTCGCAAATGGGGTCTACAAATTATCATGGAAATTGCCTGGGCTCAACTTCAACTATGTTTCACGCTATATTCAATACATTACTTCCCTTTCAGCGGAAAATATAGATTTTGTCCCCTGCTTCTTTAATCTCAGCAAGGACAACTCTGCTCTCTGGAGTGACAGAATTTGCAACAGTTGGTGCATTTGAAATTGGGGGGGGGGGGGACAATGAACAGGACAGTGATAATTCCGAGAATGGGCCAACCTAGGCCGTGTTCTTGCTGTTATATTCCAGCTTCTTGAATTCCTTGCACCAGCTCCATATATCCGCAGCAATTCACCTACTTTTAAGCAACCAAAGTAGCTCGCAAACTCCAGAAAGAGGTCAAAACCCTGGCTAGGAAACTCAACTGGATTCCACAGAAGGAAAACAATGTTATAAAAGAGCAGGGGGTTGTTGGTTTGTCTTCATCCATCCTTTAAAAAAAACAAACAAACCAAAATCTGGAGCCTACAAATAACAAGGTCCCTTCCCCGGAGGCACTTCATCCCCAATCTGAGTAGGGTTGTACTATTAGAGAAGTGGGGTGAAGGCAGAAAAGTTAGCGTGAGAAAAAAAAAAGTGGAGGGGAGGCATGCCTTCAGCTAGACAGAATGAAAACGCGCCGAAATAAAATAATAAACACAAGAAATCATGTTGCTAGTGCCATCACCTACAACAACCACAAGAACCACCACCAAAATAAAAGAAAAAAGGAGGCCGGAGAGAGAAAACGAAAGTTTGGGGGGGGGTGGGGGGATCAAGGTGATAAAAAACAAAGGACTGGAGGAGGAAGGAGCTGGGAGAGAAAAGAGTGCAAGAGACTTGCAAGCAAATCGCCTTGCCAGAAGGAAGGAGAAGGGAGGGGGGGCGGCATAGGGAGAATTGGGCGACTCCTGGCTAAGGCCTACTCCAGAGGACTCCTCCAAGCAGAATGCTAAAAATGGCTGCTTTGCTTCCATTCCTCTCTCTTTCCCCCCACCTTCTTTTCCTCCTCTTTGCTGGCGATCTCATCTCTCTCTCTCTCTCTCTCCCCCCCTCTCTCTCTCCCTTCCCCCCTTTCCCTTGCACGGTTTATCCCTCGCGATCTGCCCTTCAACGCCTCTTTCCCCCCCCACTC
>JANHFL010009348.1:0-11514 GCA_032468155.1 Oxyrhabdium leporinum | reverse complement strand
GATCTCTCCTCCTCTTTTCCAGGATCCAACATGTTGGTTATCACTCTGTACCTTTTAGATGCTTCTGCCCTTCAGCCTAGTTATTTTTATTTATATTGGGACTTTTCCCCCCTTTGCTAAACTGTGTGTGGGCATGGCCAGCACATGATGCATTGGGCCCGCGGGCTGGGAGTTTGACAGCCCTGAGCTAAATTCTACTTCATTATAAAGCTACATTAATAGAATCCTCCCCCATCTCCTTTACAGCCTGAGAAACTAGGGAGATGCTCTTCTGAACATCTTCCTCCACTCGCTGTTAAATTGCAGGTTATGCTATTGCATCTCACTATTCCCTTGGCAATGACTCTTTGTTCACTCTCCCAATATCTTTCCCACATATCTTAATTGATTACTCTTCTTTCCAGTTTGGTTAAAATTAAATAGCACACATTTTATTCACTTTATCTTATTCCAGATATATTTTTATTTTTTAAAACTGAACTGTTTTTTGAGGAGTTTTCTTGCTGTTTCTTGTTTTACTATTTTCATTTTTTTGTTCTGATGTTTCTATGTGAGGTCTGATCATGATTACCATTGTTTGATTGATTTCACTGCTTTGAACCTTACCATCAATCAATCCAAATAGAGCTGGAAGGGACCTTGGAGGTCTTCTAGACCAACCCCCTGCTCAAGCAGGAGGCCTTATACCATTCCAGAAAACTCTGTCCAGTCTCTTCTTAAAAACCTTCAGGGATGAAACACCTACAACTTTTGATGGTAAGCTTTTCTACTGGTTCCATAAACTTCTAAAGGTCATTCATTTGGGGTGGGATAGAAATAGACATACATACACACCATTTTTACTCCTGGCAACAATTGGACAAGTCCCCACAGTTTTCTTAGCAAGGTTTTCAGAAGTTGTTTGTTATTGCCTGTTTTCCAGGACTGAGAGAGAATGACTGGCCCATGGTCAGCCAATTGACTTTGTGCCTCAGACTAGATTAGAATTCACAGTCTCTAACCTTCTAGCCTGAGGCCTTAACCGCTACACCAGTCTGGTTCTAGAAGCTAAATGAATAAATACATGTTTTAATATATAAAGGCAGAGTAAATTAAATGATTCAAACCAATATAAATTATTATCATTGTTTAGAGAGGCTTTGATCCTCTATTGTGCAGATCAAATCAAAAAGTTACTTTATATTCTAACATCAGCCTTTGAATATAATTAAAAAGATATTTTTTTTCCTTATCAGGATAGCATACCGTTTTCATTAATCACTCATTTAGTTTTCTAACAATGTTTAATTATTAATGCTGTTTTTACTCACAATGTTTAATCAGGCATCTATGTGCCAAACAAGAAAAGCTCTCCTCTAATTCATGTTCCCCTTGTTTGTGATTACATCTGATCATTCTCTCTTCCCCCTTCCCATCCCTGCAGAAACTCTTCTTTCTTGAAACTAAGTTGACTTTCATAGGTGGAAACCAACCAGCTATGACGATTCCATCTGAAAACTCATCACAATTTAGTCTTGTAACTTTTCAGTGAATAAAAATAAAGGTCAATGTTTCAGCTGTTCAGTTGTGTCTGACACACAGGGGGCAGTGCTCATCTCTGTTTCTAAGCCAAGGCAGGGAAACAGCGTTGCCTGAAAGCACTTCTACAGTCATGCAGCCTGCATCACTATAAAACCAAGGTGCACAGAATGGTGCACACCTTCCCACCAAAGTGGTACCTATTTATCTACTTGCATTTGCATGCTTTTGAACTGTTACGTTGGCAGGAGCTGGGTCAAGTAATGGGAGATTACCCCATTGTGCAGCATTTGGGTCTTGAACCCAGGCTGTCAACTTTCCAGTTGACAAGTTTTGTGTTTTTAACCACTTCAATGTCTCAATTTTCTTTTGGGTGGAGGAAGACACATAAAGGGTTCTTGCTTGAATATTCTGTTTGTCTTATTTGCTGAAGAGATGGTAGTAGAGGAACAAGCAGGGCAGTGGCAGGTTGGGGTGGTGGAAAGCGCTGGGGAACCCCTTATAGAATGTGCATTACATTCTCTTTAATTAGGGAGAAATGTTGTCTCTGCTTTCTGGTTAGTCAATGTTACATAAATAGCAATAGCAATATTACTTAGAATTATATACTGCTTCACAGTGCTTTATATCCCTCTCTAAGCAGTTTTACAGAGTCAGCATCTTGCCCCCAACAATCTGGGTCCCCATTTTACTGACCTCGGAAGGATGGAAGGCTGAGTCAACCTTGAGCTGGTGAGACTCAAACTACCAAACTGCTGGTAGCCGGCAGCCGGCAATCAGCAGAAGTAGCGTGCAGTACTGCATTCTAACCACTGTGCCACCAAAAAGTTATATGGTGCCTCTGTTTACTGTTTACTGATTGGTCATGTGAACAAGGTTGTGTATAAAAATGGTACTTGAAGCTTCTGCTTTTAAGCTGCTGGTTGGAATTAAAATAACGCAGTGTCAAAAAAAAATCTGTCCTTCACAGCAATGAGATGGCTTTTGAAGCAAATTTTAATTTGTTTGTTGTTCTTCAAATTTATGTGTCTATTTTTGTTTGTTGCTTCTCTTTTTTAGTTGAACTTTGTATTTTAACTTTGGAAATATTTTTTTTTAAATCACAAAAATGTGTCATTGATTTATTTCATTTGATTTGTATGCCACTAAGTTTGTCCATCCACTTACCAAAAGAAATTCTGGGGGCAAACAATGTTAAAATACAACACAGCTATTTTTAAAAAAAATTAAAAAGTCAGTGTCGAGATCCTGATAAAGCTCATAACCACCTCAAGCCAGTTTCATCAAAACCCTGGCTCTAATGTCTATTGCTAAATCCAAGTTTTTACTGTTTTCTTGAAGACCAGTTAGAAATGAGCTTCATGCTCATCAATACCATCTCCTTTTTTCTTTTTCATGTCCAATTTTACTCTTTGTGCTTATTTTTCTAGGTCTTATTCAGTAGAGCTGTCAATACCTTTGTATTTTCAATTAATAAATTAACTGCTGTAGGATTTGAAGATAATGTAAAAAATGCCAACTTTTCTGCAAATAAACAATTAAACAAAACCAAAGCAAAAGCATAATTATAGTGGGTTTCACTGTGCTTTCTTTTGCTCTTGAACATGCTAAATAATATGAATGAGAAATTACATGAATTATATGATTACTTGAATCATGTGCTGTATGAATGTATGGATCTATTTATGAAGTCTTCACTCACAATGTATAATTGCAAACCAATACTGTCATCCCCGTGTGTCCAAGTTGCCATACTAGAGTCAAAATCATTTTAGTAAGATTTTAGTAAGATTTAGTAAGATTTAAGTAGGTAAGTTACATTTTCAGTACTTTCCAAATGGAATGGTCTTCTTCTTATATTTTATAAAATAGATAGACCAACTATGCATTATTATTATTTTTTAACCACAGCCCTCTTTTCTGAACAACACTATAATTTTTCCATGTATCCAGCAGAAGAGTTCTACAATTAAGAAAAAGTGATGGTGACAGTAGGTATTTAGACTATCAGAAGATATGAAGTGACAGTCAGCTTCATACCACAAATTGAGGAGTACAGTGGAAAATCAGGAATTCATTCCTCAACCCCATGAAAATCAAGAATCCATTACACATCCATGGGAATGTTGGTGAATCCCTGGTGCTGGAATTATGGGTAGATTGAGATTAATAGTTCCTATTGCTGGTGGCTTCCCTAAATTATTGTTTTCCTTGCATCTGTACTTACTGATAATGGAAGCAGACAGGACCTCTAGAGAAAACATTATGCTTTTTGGATGCAAGAATGTGTAGCAGTTTGAGAAGAAAGGGGTTCAATACCTTTGATTTATTCTCCTTCTTCCCCTTCTAGAATATGGCTGCTTGGGCAGTAAGGTGAATATATGGTAAGTGTACCAGGCTGACATCATTGCTTAGGGAGCTGATTTGAACCAACATGCTGCTAGTCATTAAATTTAAACCCATGTAAAGAATTTAGATTAAATCATGGGAAATATGATACTGGGGAGAGAAATTTGCTTTGTTTGGGAGAAGCACTTAGTAGAAAGTTGCATTTAATGGATTTTACATCTGCCACTTCTTTATTGTACTCTGTACTGGTGCTTTCTATCTTTACTCATTCAGAACAAAGAAGAAATAGGCCGGGAGAAATAGGCCAAAAATTGAATTAAAAAAAAATCCAAAACGGATCTGTGGTGACAGACATTTGAATATGTCCTCCTATATGATGATATTACATAGGAGTCATTTTGCAATCAACTGATTTTAGTTCTTTTTCCAATTACTTGAAAAATTAAAAGGAGAGACTTTGACAAGTCCCAGTAAGCTGGCTGAGTGAGATAACACAGAAAATCAGATGTAGAAATATCTTGGATTTATGAATAAAGTAACTAAACTGAAAGGGAATTTCTGCACATGACTGAATCTTTTAGTACTGATAATATACACCCGTGATGCCGAACCTATGGCATGCATGCCAGAGGTGGCACATAGAGCCCTCTCTCTGGGCATGTGACCCATCGCTCCAGTTCAGCTTGTGCCTCTGGCCGGCCAGTTGGTCTTTGGTTATCTGCCGTGCATGCACGGGGGCAGGGCACATGCGAGGATGCACATGCATGCATGGGGTGGGGTGCATGCACAGAGGAATGGGACACATGCATGGGGAGTGCGCACATTGCATTTTGGGGGTTTGCATGTGCGCATGTGCTTTGGGCACTCAGTGCCAAAAAGGTTAGCCATCACTGATATAGACATACTGATGACATAAAATAACAGAATACAAGGAAAAGCACCAGTCAAGATTACTAGGTAACAGAATAGCCAAGGGAATTATTATTATAGACATTCCATCATCTATTTAATTCACAACCTCCTTGAGAACCCCAAGCCTGGTGAAACAATGTTGTTTTGAGGATGTTCTGGAATGATGTCAGGTGTGGGACCAGTCTCACTTTGGAGGGAAGGATGTTCCACATACTGTTGCCACTGCAGGAAAGGAACTCTCCTGGATCCTACCAGATGTAACTACTTTGTGGATAGCATATCCTTCTGGCAGACCTAATGGGATGTAACTAGGTGGAGGTAGTTCCTCAAATATTCCTTGTTTCATTCCCATTCATACAGGAGAGGAAGTGACATAGCAACAGTGCATCAGAGAGCATCACAAACAACTCCTCCATACTCTGTGGAGTCTTCGATTTCCACCATAAGCAATGCTTACCTACTAAAGGGATGGCTTATCAAAGGCTATCTGCCCCATACCAATTTTCCAGATGTTGGAGAGATGATTTTCAAGGTGCTCTGGGAAAGATTGTCCCATATGGTAAATAGGGTGGTTTGTGCTCCATTTGGCATACAAATTCCAAAAAGATTGCCATATAGCAGAACTCAATACTATTTTTACATTAGGAAACCTGAGGTAGATGTACAATGGTACCACTTACTAATGTATCATTTACAATGGTGAACGGAGGTACAAAATTATGCAGTCTAGACTGATCCCACCTAGGTGCTGGACCTCATCCTTAACCATGCTAACTGTTTTTTCTGGAAGGCTGATTTCCAGAAAACAATAAAAGTCCTTGCCCTGCCCTGAATGTCTGAACTGGCATATTTAGAAGAAAAATGAAGTGTTCCCATCTTCCTAGAATATTCTGTTTCTGAATGGTTGAGGCTTGCACAAAGCTAATTACATTATACAAAAATTACATTTCATAACAGTACCTTAGCATTCACACCTTCTTCAATGGCCTATACCATTGCAACCTCATGAGATACATTAGGCAATATGTCACTAGCTCAACAAAATTGCAGAACTTGTACTTATTCTTTGTACCTATCCTTTGACATGTGGACCAGTCTCTCTAAATCATTCTAGTCCTAACTGTATAGAAAATGGAAGTTGGCTTTAATTGGAAGACTTTGCCGAAACCCAACTGTGTGATTCATAAAACACTCTGATTTGATTCAGACCAATTTAGAAGTAATCAGATTCCACTCAGTGGTAACTCCTAAAAGGAATTCAGAAAACTAAAGCTTTGTTCCTCCAAGGTAGAAATTCATTGAACTGGAAATCCACAAATAGCTATTGATGTTTCTTTATTTTTTTCATATGGACAAAAAAGAATCAGGTACAATATATCATGCTGAGAGCATGAAGCCTGCCAAATTTCCAACATGTAATTAATTGCAGGAACACATTTATAGTGGTATAGTGCTACGTTTTCATCCAGTTGGAAGACATTTGCAGTGCAGTCAAATCATATCACCGTGATTATTCCCCATTTCAGAATGGTTCTATACCATGCCTCCTTTTTTCTGGAATGTTCTAGAATTAATAAAACCCAATATTTGATTTGTGGTGGGGGTGGTGGGGAAGGTTTCAACTGGCCATCAATCCTGCTGCCTATGAGATTGGATCCTAAAAGACACTGTATCCCATCCTTGTCCCAGCAGACTACTCTTTTCCTTTTTTAATTAATTGTTTGATTTAGCTTTTTAAACATATTTAACATAACAATTATTAACTTCAGAATTACTAGGAAAAGAGACAGCCTAAAAGAACTAGAAGTACAAATTAAAAAAGAAAAAAGAAGGGAAAAATCTACTTTATATTTTATACTTATGAATAGTCACTGGTTTACCACTACACTAGTATAATATAATCAGAACAAAACATTGCTGTGAAATATCATAGAATCTGTACATAATAAGCCATATTGCTGCATATTTTGATTAATAGAAAATATTTCCTTTTCCAAAATAAATATATCAAACATTTTCAGCAACCATTCTTTAAAATCTAGAATAATATTACATTGCCAATTTTTCAATATCATTTTTAGTACACGAGCACAGACACACAGACACATATAGACACACACACACGCAACTATAAACAGTCAGGTAAGCAATCAGATTCCAAAGCTTTGGCATACAGTTCAACATCACATTAAAATCTTTAACATTTAAAGATTTTCCCATAAATCTTACATGCGTGCGCGCGCGTGCGCGTGCACACACGCGCACACACACACTTTCTCATATTGACAGAGGGACCCTCCCAAGTTTCTTTAGTGGAGAAAAGTACTTCCAGACTTGCAAGATCTGTTAATGTAATCTTACAATAACGTGTACTTTGTTCATCTGGGCATGTTACTTGTCTGGACTACCTCACAAGTTTGGCAGAAAGGGATAGCAATTTTAAAGCAAAAATAAAGCCCTATACAAGTCATTATCATCACTACAGTTTGTTATTGCACTGATTCCTCTATCAACAATACTGAATAAATCAGCCCATGGCTACCAAACATTGAAAACATCTACCAGGCTGTTCCACTTCCTTTACATGGATAATCTGAAGTTGTATGGAAAAACACCATCTGAGTTGCTGCTCAGTACTAGCCATATATACAACAAAATACTGCAATGGAGTTTGAACTGGACAAATGTGCCACCCTCACTAACCACAGGGAAAAAAAATAGTAAAGGATGCCCTATGAAATAACATCAAGAATCTGAATTTACACAACCAGTACACACATTAGGGCATCCTTCAGGCTGATAACATCAACCACATTGTAATCAAGAAGAAGGTTAGAAGTAATACATTGTGAGAGTGATGAAGTACAAGTACACCAAGAGAGTTGCAAGTACACCAAGCTGTTGAAGAAGAAGAAGAAGAAAAGAACATTGCAACAATATCTGAATTACAGTAAAAAAAAAAGAAGAGATACACTGAAGCTAATATACCATGAAGGCTTACTTTTAATTGGAGAGACCACACTGGCCTTCCCAAAAGACCAAATGAAAAATAGAAAAGAGACCTGGCAAAGCAAAATATCACACGGCCAATATTAATAAAATAATAATAATAGGCAAAGTAGATAACAACAAAACCTGACAAATCTAAAAGCAGAAAAAATGAAGAAAGACACAGAAGGGCTAATTCTGGCTGAACAAACTTAAACCTTAAGATGAAATGCATAGAAAGCTGGAATTGAGAAGACAGCAACAGTCAGCAAATGCTGCCTTTGCAAACAAGCTGAAAAAAACAGTGGACTACCTAGTTAGTTGCTGCAAAAAGATTGAACAGACTGACTAAAAACAATGGCATGACAAAGTAGCGACAATGGCGCATTGGAAAATCTGCAAGAAATGCCATCTGCTGGCAAACAAGAACTGGTGGTTCCACAAATAACAGTCATAGAATATTAAGAAGTGGAAATGCTCTGGGACATTAGAGTTGAGGCAGACAAGTACTTGTCACATAGTAACCCAGATTTCATTGCCAATAAGAAAGACAAAAGAGTCCAGATAGTGGATGAGGCAGTACCCGGAGACAGGAGAATAGAAGAAAAAGAACTGGAGAATAAAATAGAATAAGAATAGAGTAGAATTCTTTATTGGCCAAGTGTGATTGGACACACAAGGAATTTGTCTTTGGTGCATAAGCTCTCAGTGTACATAAAAGCTATAAGGGATAAATCAGGATCAGAGTTATCTTAAAAATACATTTATCATAAATCATAAGATACAACGCTTAGTGATAGAATCAGTACAAATCATACCAGGAAACGAAATGTAAATATAAATCGTAAAGGCACAAGCAACAAAGTTATAGTCCTAAGTATAGTAGAGGTAATAGGAAGGATGAGGAGAATAATAGTAATACAGTCTTAGTAAAAAGTTTGACAGTGTTGTGGGAATTAGTTGTTTAGCAGAGGGATGGCATTCGGGGAAAATCTGTCCTTGTGTCTAGTTGTTCTGGTGGGCAGTGGCCTATAGCATCGTTTTGAGGATAGAATAGCAACAATTTAATGCAGGCTGTCTCGGAAATCTCAATTTTCCTGAAAGCAACTCTCATTCAGGTTCCCTCTGGAAACAGGAATCTGCACCCATTGGATTTCCGCCTGCCCAAAGTTCCCACCCAGGTGTTTCCAAGACAGTGAGACTTTTTACTCAAGAGAAAAGCTGCTGCCTCAATAACTGTAGTTAAAGTGTATAGAGATTCTCTGTCATCCAGGTCGTGGTTGTCCCAAAGGTGCTTTTTCAGGAGGACACTGGACTTTCTGGTTTTTTCTTTGAAGACATTTCGCTTCTCATCCAAGAAGCTTCTTCAGAATAGAAGGACTTATACACCTTGCAGACAGCTGGTCATTTGCATCCTTTTAGAGGGTCGTCGAAGCACTTGGAGGTTTACCTGTGTCCTCAGGGTCACGTGAGTGGTGCAAATGGTTCCTGTAGTCTTCAATTTTTCCTCTGGAAATCCATTCCTCCTCCCACACCATTCCAAGGGTCTTCATCCCAAATTGTATAGCTCAAAGTCTGTGGAGATTCTCCGTCATCCAGGTCTTGGTTGTCCCAAAGGTGCTTTTTCAGGAGGCAACTGCAATTTCTGTTTTTTTTTCTTTTCTTTGAAGACGTTTCGCTTCTCATCCAAGAAGCTTCTTCAGCTCTGACAGGATGGAGGGGAATGAAAGGATTTCCTAGTCCTTGAAAACAGCCGGTCAATTTGCATTATTTTTATAGAGTCATTGAGGCCGCTTGGAGCTTTACCTGCGTCCTCGGGGTCACCTGAGCGGCGCAAATGGTTCTCGTAGTCTTCAATGTTTTTCCCTCTGGAAATCCATTCCTACTCCCACACCATTCCAAGGGGTGTTCATCCCAAACTGCATAGCCGAAACTACACCTGAAATGTGAAGAGCTGGCTGGGGATGATGGAAAGCGGAGTCCGCCCAGCAGCAGTCTGAAAGACTTCAAAGCAGGTGTGGTTGCTGTGGATTTATATCCCGCTTTTCGTACAGGGGATCGAGGCAGCCTGTGTAGTATTCCCTCCTCCTAGTTTTAAGACGACAACAACAATAACAATGACAATAACAACAACCCTGTGAGGTAGGCCGGGCTGAATGGGACTGGCCCAAAGTCGCCCAGGGAGCTTTCATCGCTGAGGATATACATTTAAAAAAATAAATTATTGTGGAGAATAATAATAATAATAATGAGGTAAAACGAGACGACTCTTCGCCCATCGCTGCTGCGCCTGAATAATAAATAACACACCTTCCAACAGGTAGGCGGCTTCTTCCCGGAAGCGAGCTCGAAGTTGAAGACGGAAGTGACGACAAACGCTTTCTTGTCTCCCACGCGCCAATCAGCAGAGGAGCTCGGAGGAGAGCCGCTCAAACGCCCGCCCCCTTTTTTCCCGCCTCAACTCAACTCAACCTTTTTTTTTTTTTTTACCCAGCCCCGCCCATTCGGCCGTCCCTAGCCAATCGGAGAGCTTCGCTGTTTCTCCCTGCCGTGGCAACCACGAGCAGCCCCGTCGAAGACGGGGTGACGGGTGGGGGTGGAGGGAGAGGGGGGGTTAGTATGAAAGGCACAGCCTAAGCTTTTGCCTCAGGCCGTAACCAATCGCAGGGAGCCTCCGAAGGCTTACCTGCCTTGCTGTCTCTCCTCCCACCGCCTTCTCTCTCTCTCTTCTCTCTCTCTCTTTCTTTCTCTCACACGCTCTCTGCGGCAGCGAATCATTGAGTGGGAGGCGCGGCTTCTTTCCGAGAGGAGCCGCTCATTTGTCCGTCTCGGGCTGTGGGTGGAGTCAGACGGCTTTTTTTTTCCGGGCCCGCCTCCTTCCTCCTCCACGAAGCCCGAGTATAAAAGCGGGAGAAGCCGCGGCAGTCTTGATTTCGGTCCTTTGCCGCACCGTTATGCGGGTGTTTGTGGGGCTGTGGGGCGGGTGGCTCTTCTGCCTCGCCTGGGTCGGCGATTTCGGGCGTGCCCAGAGGATCTTCGCCCATCCTCGCCTCCACGTCCCCTCCCGTCCCGATTCCTCCCGGCCTTTGGGGCTTCGCGCTTACCGCACTTGCTATATCGCCCAGAAGGTAAGGAAGGAAGAGCCGGGCGGCTTCCTCTCGAGACCCTTCTTCGCAAAACACCTTGTATTCCTTCCCCGACGCTCTCCCTTCCGTTCCCCCTTTTAATCCTGCCCGTATCCAGTGGCGGTGAGTTCCGCAGGATCGCCCCCCCCCCACCCCCCCGCCGTCCCGGGAAGCAAGGGAAGAATCACTGGGAAGCTTTCCAGAGGAGACCGGACAGCCATCTGTCAGAAACGGTGTAGGGTCTCCTGCTTGGGCTGGCTGGGTGGGTGGGTTGGACTAGATGACCTACAAGGGTCCTTCCCACTCCGTTATTCTGTTATGTTCCATTTCTCCTTACAACATGGCAGTGTTTATGTTCATTGTTTAGTTAGAAGCGGTGACAGCCGTGTTTCCTCTGTGACTGGAAAATTAAATGGCAGTTTGTACTTTCCTACCTGGTCTGTTTGGCAAGCAAGTGAAATGGCAAAATAGTAGGGACATTACAATCTTGCAACAGGTGAATTTGCATCCTGTTCAACTGGGACAGGATCCCAAGCTAACATAAGTTAGTTAGTTTAGTTTAGTTTATTTGAATTTATATACCGCCCCATTCCGAGGACTCAGGGCGGTTCACAACTGCAAT
>JANHFL010009347.1:14406-28459 GCA_032468155.1 Oxyrhabdium leporinum | reverse complement strand
CAGACCTGAACCTATTAGCAGCACTTCTCAGAAAGTTTCCTTAGAATGGTGATGGATATGCTTTGAAGAGAAGGGAGGGGACTTTTTAAAAGAAAAATATCTTGTCCAGCTAGTTTGTCCAGAGACAACAGAAGCTAGTTCTGACAGAGCTTTGCTTTGTGTATGTAAGGGTCCAGAAACCCTCCTTCAGATATCCTTGGAATCCACACTTGAGAATCTCTGCTATAGCATTATCTAAATAAGTGTTACAACATTATGTATGAAAAATAACATTATAAAAATAATGTATAAGCCTCAACTCAAAATAATTCAGAATTCACAGAGCATGGTCCCAGGAATGAAACTTATTTTCACAGACCACTTCAAACTGTAATTGCTTTGATATATACCTTTTAGGATATTTCACTCATCTTCCCTCACTTGTACAATGATATTTCTTCCATTGGCTGCTCTGATTCTATTCTACTATAGCTGTAATATGAAGAATAGAAGTGAATACTATTGCAAATATCCTTAAATGCAGAACTTGATATTTTGTGCTTTAGTTTATTAATGGCCATTGCCAAGTCAGCTTCTTATGTCAGTCATACCTGGGAGTTGATGTTCTCAGACAGACAGTGCTGTAGTATATGAAATTGAATGGAAAAGCTCTAGGGTGCCTGCCTTTTGTTTTTACATCTAAGATGTAAACTAAAATCGTGGTGGTCTTATTAGAGTATAGGGACACAATCTACAAAAATGTCCAAGATAGGAGGAAGGAAGAAGAAAAATAGAAATCACTGAAACAAATCAGCATTATCCTTGTAATATTACATTAGGACATGCTATGACAAGGAATAGGTGGCTATGTGCTGAAATAGACAAGTTTATATCATTTGTGTTAACCTATCCTAAACTTCTTACATTTCCAACTAAGAAAATCTACAGTCCATCCTTTCTGATCAATTATTGAGGAAAATATCATTCTACAACTATTCTACTCATTCAATTACCTTTTTTCTATTTTTTTCTATTCTTTTCTATTCTGTTCTGTTCTTTTTCTGTTCTGTTCTGTTACCATGGTATTTGCCATGGGAATAGAATCTTTGTCTTACTACTTTCAGAAGTAAAAAGAGAGAGAACAGCAAATATTATAGCAGAACCAACTAGGAGAACAAAATGATGTATAATAAATGTGAGAGTTTTACATAAATCCCTATAATTGTTTAAAACTACATAGAAAATAGCAAACCTTGTTGTAACTTTGGCAGTGCAATCTTTGATTTTGTCATAGAGCATCCCTAATCTTAAAAACATTAACCCATTAACTACTAATTTCTGACCTCCGTTCTTACTCCCTTAGGAGATTGCTAAGAAGAGAGGACTCTTTTTAAAAAAAGTGTTAAATAAAATTAATTCTAGAGAAGAATTCAGAGCTTGGCTGAAGAGCCTGTATCAAATGCAAAAAGCAAAAATCACAATGAAGGAGACACTGCACTTTTTTCAACCTCCAAATTCACAAGACAAGGGCATTCAGACTTCTCTTGACTATTTGTGCTTGCCATGTAGGTCAAGGCCAATAAGACAAAATAAAAATAAAAATAAACAGATGAACAGCAGAAAAAATCAAGAAGAAGAATGCACAATGAATGATATATAGATTATACACTATTAACAACCATGAAACCATAAAGTTCCATATAGTAGCTGATGAAAGTAATCAAAGATATTAGTTGCTTTTATGGACACAAAATTTACAAAAAAAAAGGGGGGGGGAACAAAGTTAGTAACAAGGTACTTACTGTAACTTCCAAGGAAAAAAATGTGAAAAAATAGATTTGCTGTTAACAAAATATCCAATGAAATATCCAGGACTTTACTTCATAAGATACAATAAAAGCGTTTTTTTAATGTTCCAGAAGAACCTCAAGAGCAGGTTATCCTATCAAGCCTAGATATCCCAGGGAACTGGAGACTTGTTTAGATGGCTCCATTACTGAGATGGATGTACTCTTTCTCTTTCTGCTTGGGGTTTGTATATATTTTGTTTTAATCATTTCCATTTTAATGCTGAGTTCCTCATTTTTAAATGTTTGTTTTTAAGTATGTATTATTTTTATTGAACATTGTATGCCACTTAGTATCACATCTCATAGGATGGGGAGAGGCTATATAGATTAAATCAATAAAATGTTAAAATAATTATAATAAATTACAGAAAGAAATTAAACAAAAGTTTGAAAAGTAGAAAAGCTTAAAGCTTCCTAGCTGGTATTTATAGCAATAATAAAAATGAATATATTACTTAAGATAAATGTATTTCAGTTAGCACCAATTTAAACCCCAGATAAAAAAGTTACAGTTTTGCTTTAATAAAAATATTTCAGAAAAATAGTTTGAGGATTATAAGTCTGAGAAGCAATTTCTTTAGTTTGGTTGCATTTTGCCTTTTTCCAGAAACAGAAAAGAGCTTCTGCATCTTTGATATTCGTAAAATAATTACATCAACATGTCATACCTTTCTACATGAAACATTGTTTGCATAGGAATGGGAAAATTAACTTCTGGACAGTTTACATTCAAACTGGGTGATATTGGAGAAGGCAGAAAATTTTATTCCTACTAGTAGGACAACATCAAAGAATGCACCTAATTTCATAAACATAAGAAAAGATATTCTATGATCTTTGTTTCAGCTTCACAATTTAATTTTATTCTTAAATCCTGAAACAGTTTTGTGAAGAGCAGAATCAATTTTAGGAACTGGTCTGCATAGCTGGAGGTGACTGCGGGTAGGCAAGTGAAACCCTCCCCACTCCCTGTCTGTGGAAAAATTATCTTCCACAAAAGTCCCTGGCCCCAGAAGAATTCGGGACCTCTGTTGTAGGCAACATTTTAGTTTAATTTTGTATTGATGCTGAGGCTTTGGTCTGTTCTTCACTGGCCTAAGAGCCAGTGGTGGCGGAGTGGTTAGAAAGCAGTACTGCAGGCTACTTCTGTTGACTGCCAGCTGCCTGCAATTTGACAGTTCAATTCTCACCAGCTCATGGTAGACTCAGCCTTCCATCCTTCTGAGGTTGGTAAAATGAGGACCCAGATTGTTGGGGGCAATAGGCTGACTCTGTAAACCACTTAGAGAGGGTTGTAAAGCACTGTGAAGTGGTATATAAGTCTAAGTGCTACTGCTATTGCTAACTAGCATACATGCACTCAACCCGCAGCCTTAGTAGTCTATATTTTTAGTTTGATATTTTAAAATGTCAAGCATCTTATATGTAGGTTTCACAGTTGGTATATTTTATAATAGCAAATGCATTTATTCAGCAAAGGAAATTGTTCCATTTTTAGATAAATCATATGGCAGAATAATGCAATCATAGACTTGGAATGGACAATTTAAATCATTGAAAATATTCCCAACAGATCGGTGTCCAGTTTCTGCCAGAACATATTCAGTAAAGGAAAGGTCACTGAATGATTGAGTCTAATGTAAAATTCCTAACATTCTGCTTTCTTATATGTTCAGAACATTATTCCATATATCATTCTACTTCCCCAATGTAAGCCAAACCTTTTGCATAATGCAAATTCTAAAAAAAAACAAAATTAGGTTTGTGTCCCACTGGGAATATAGATTTCCTGGAAGACCTGCATGAGGCTGATATTCCTCCCCAAATTAGAAGAAACAGGCTGACCCAATGAAATATCTAGTCCCTTTGGTCACAACAGCAAAAGTGACCACTGAGGGAAGGAGTGGGCTGGAGAGGCAGACTAAAAACAAGCTTGTTGGATCCCAGAGTAGCCCAGATTGCTACACTCTTAAAGCTCCTTTTCCATGTGACATAGAGTGGCCACAAGGTTCTGCCAGCATAGGATGGAAAACATTACATTTATGCTGGAAACACTTCACCCCAATTTCAGTCAATCTTAGCAATGCATTAGCAATGAAAGGGAAGCGCTTCTCTGCAGACATGATTTTGGTAAATTATTAGTGAAGTATGTTTATTTTCTCACCAACCAGGACATACGGATCAAACTTTTGTTTCAATTCCTTAATCATCTCTTTGCCTACCTTTCTTTACATAGGCTTAAGACAATTTCTCTAAATCTCAAAATATAGGGTAGTATAAAATTGCATTTGCCTTTTAGTAATGTCACACATGATTAATATTTAACTTGGTGATCAGCAATCATGCTAAGATTCATATTTATTATTACCAAGTCAGGTATTTTTTATCTCATGCAATTCTGCATTTTTCCTACGTTTTATTTTATCTACATTAAATTTAATTATCTTATTTTCAGCCCATTGCTAAGCTGTGAAGATCATTTTGGTTTTGTCTTCTAGGATATGAGCCAGTTTTGTCTCATCTGCAGACAAATGAAAATGTAAAAAGCACTGGGCCAGGGATCAAACTGTATGCCACATTGCTTTATAACTTGGTACAATATAATGAGAAATGATTCATGAAAGCTATTTAAGTATCATTTTCATCTTACCTTTTGATCCATTTAGTAGACATGTCATCCAGTCCAAACTGAGAAGGGATGCTTAAATTGATAACGATGTTGTAGTATACCTTGCCAAATATTTGTTGAAGTTAATGCATTATGTCTACAGCATGCCAATAATCTATGAAAGAAGTTGATAAAATGATACAAGATTAATAGGACAATACTTTCAGAAGACTTCTGAGAATACTGCAGACAGCCAAGAAGACAGACAACCAGACTATCAAATGAGCAGTCTCAAATTATCCTATTTTGGACACATAAAGAATTAGCTCTGTAGAGAAGCTCTAATGCTAAGAAAGGTGAAAAGAAAGAAAAGATGGGGATGAGTAGCAATCATGGTCATGTCAAGTCACCTGTCAGTGCAATGGGCAGATACATGAATTCAAATAAATAAATAAACAAACAAACAAACAACTAGACAAACAAACAAACAAATAAATAAATAATTGTAAGCAAGCAAGCCATATGTACGGATTGATTGACTTAGTTATAAGGGTGATGAGTGTACCAATGGAACACCAGGTTAGGAATAGATTGTCATGGAAAAAATTGATCTATTACATGTGGTCACTAAGAATCGTGACTTGATGGCACATATTACTCAATCAATAACTTGTTCTTGAGGAATCTATGCTGACTACAATATAGTTTTTATGGTGCTTAAGGATCCGTAATTTTACAATCCATTAATCACACCAAATATTTCAATCAAATTGATGCACTATACTTTCCTTGAGCATTTTTAAAAACCAGTACTTTTACCCTCTGTCTTTTGTCTGGTTTCTCACTGATAGTCTAGAATTTTTAAATAAGGCATTAAACTTTTGGTGAAACCATCACTTTGTTTCTTTAGAAACATAGAATGCAGTTTAACTGACAATAGAAAACGAAGCCCATTCCATGTAA
The DNA here is from genome assembly GCA_032468155.1 of Oxyrhabdium leporinum. Taxonomy (NCBI): domain Eukaryota; kingdom Metazoa; phylum Chordata; class Lepidosauria; order Squamata; family Cyclocoridae; genus Oxyrhabdium; species Oxyrhabdium leporinum. The sequence continues at coordinate 23,059 of JANHFL010009347.1, read as the reverse complement.
ATTGATACATTCTGACCAGGTTTTATCAATGTCAAGCTTCAATCCTGCTGTTTTTTATCAGCTCTTCACAAATGCCATATTCTATCTAGAGAAACTGAAGCCAAAAGAACAACTGATTTTTCTTTAATTTCTTTACATTTTATTTTGAACAGGGATAAATTTTTTAGTTTTATTTTTTTATTCATTTATTCATTCATTTATTTATTTATTTTATCCTTTTTATTCTTAGTCTATTTCCCAAAACTCAGTTTATACTGAATTTTAGTTTTTTATCTCTGCAAATATATTCCAATATCATAATGGGTTACTTTTATTTGTTCCTCCACTTATTTTAACCAAGCCGTTTTCTATAGGATTGATTATTTATTTCCCAAATTGTGAACATTTATAAACAATGGAGGTCTTGGATTTTATAAGTTGTGGTTTTTTTCAGGGAATGAGTTAATAGACACCCCCCTCCAGTTCTTCAAAGCACAGTTTTTTATGTGAGATCAATTCTTCCAGTTTTTAATCTCCAATCTCCACAGAATTCAGTTTAAATCCCTCACAATCAAACTTGTCAAGCTTCAGTCAAACATAAAAATCTTATGTGGTTCAGCCTACCATATGTCAACAATCTAGTCTACCACCTAGATCACTCTGGTCATGGTTTCAGGACAAAATTCTAGTTTTTAATCAGACCACCGTTATATTAAAAGGCATTTCCTTTCTATCCATCATCTCTTGCACAATTGCCAAGAGATTTGTTTTTTTTCTGTTATGTTCTTTGTAATATTCACCTAGAAAAAAGGTCTGTTAGAGATCACCTCTCCCCTGGCTAAGAAGAAACCTATCTGATCTAGCATTTTACTTCCTTAATGTCCAAATACCTAGAGGACATTTGGGAGCAAGACATGAGCAAAACTGGTATGGTATTAACTTTAAATCCTTAAATGGCTTAGCTCTAATTATCAAACACACCCACACTCACTAGATGCAGCTATGGGTACAACCCAATATATTTTTATATTGTGAACGACAAATAATGAGATCTGATCTTATGGATTTATTTGATTTATGTTCTGCAATTCTGCCCTATGAAATGTTCAAAGCAATTCACAAACTTCTAAGAACAAGCCAAATAGTTTTAATTCTAAAAATAATGAATAATTGAAAGTGAAAAAAAAAGAGATGCATAATTACTTATTTTCTCAAGGCCCTGGAGTAATGCCAAATACAGTTCTATGGCATTTTAAAATTAGGAGCAATTTTAGAGAAGTTCCCAACCCCAATGTTCTACAGTGAAGGCGTCTAACGGGAGATTCCTTCAAAAGGGTTCTCATGAAATTTTAATAATCAGACAGGTTCATAGTAGGAGAATATTACCTTAGATATTTAAAGTTAAGTAATTTAAGGTTAATACCATTATTTTAAATTGAGTTTCATAAGCAATTAGCAATCAGGGCAAGTTTTTTTCAATACTTTGAACTTATTAGCAACCATGCTATTTCAATTTTGCACAAATTGCAATTCCTAAAAGTTTTTCAAAGTAATCACACATATAGAGACATTCCTGTTGTGGCCCCGCTGGATTCATCTTAGGAAAAGGAGGAAGAAGAGCCAGGGACTTCTGAGGATAATAATTCTGGAGGGGATGCTTCTGTCTGTATTGAAGCCAATATCTTAGCTTTGGCCAAGGGAGATCATTACAGTTGCTATCTTTGGTTATAGGTAAAAAAGGACTGCTTGCTTCTAAAAGTTTTCCCTATCTCTGGACTGTGACACTCATCAGTTTGCTATCTGGATGGCTTGTAGCCAGCAGTAACAGCATAAAAAAATGCAGTAATCAAGATGGGACATCACCAAATCTGACTGCTCAGGGAGACACTTAGCTTGTGTGAAAGCTCTCCTCAATACAGCCACTATCTCTGAATCCAGGGACAGCTGCAGATAAAAACGTACTCCCAAACTGCAGATCTGCTTTTTTCATCAGTGGTGTAATCCAATTCAAGGCAGGCTGAACTTCAATCCATAACTCAAGTTTTATAGTCACCAAGAACAAGTCTAGATTTAATTTCAGCTGATTTTCCCTCACCCAGCCCATTCAAATTCAAACAATATTCAAGCTCTCAGATTGTTTGTTTGAAGCTGAATGGCAAAGAGTAACACAGCTAAATGTCATCAGTATAATAGAATATTATTTCAAAACAGGCTTCTCATTACAATCTCCATCAGGTTTTATGATTTCTTTTACCGTGCAGAAAATGAATGAAAATGCTGAAAAGAATGTGGATTTCTTGGTGCTCTTTGAACTTATTTCTTTGCAAATGTTTCATTACTGAGTTGGTTTTGCAAAGGGGGGCATGGTGGTTAAAGGCACTGATCTTGTCAACTGGAAAGCTGACAGCCCAGGTTTGAGACCTGAGCGCCTTACAATAGCGTGATGCCCTAGCTTTTGCCAACCAAGCAGTTTGAAAGCATGCAAACAGGAGTAGCTAAACAGGTACCTCTTCAGTGGGAAGGTATCAGTGTTCCATGTGCTGGAGCATATAGTCATGCTGGCCCCATGACCATGGAAATGTGTTCAGACATTGCTGTCTCCCCTGGATAAGAAACAAAGATGAGCACTGCTCTTAGAGTCGGACTCAACTGGACAGGGGAAACATTTACGTTTATCTTTATGTAAAGGGACCATTCAGTACATGCATATTGTCCTATCTGGAAGTCAGGAAAAAGTCATTCCTAAACACACTTTGCAATAATCGTCTCATGTTATATTGCCAATATAAGGAAACCAGTTTTTCCTTTTCTTTATATAAGCAGAATATTTGTGCGGGCATGATCTGTATAGTGTCAAGAAATATCTTAGCTCTTAATTTTAGCACTTACTGCCTTTAATTTGTTACATACCTTATCAACAGGAAGAGATGAGATTTCTGATATCATAGAGTTGGAAGGGGGCTTGAAGTTCTTCTATTCTAATTCGCTGCCCAGGGAATACCATTCTGTACAAATGGCTGTCCAGTCTTTTCTTGACAGCCTTCAGTAACGGAAGTCTCATAGGAGTGCAAGACCTGCAGAATGAGGCCATTTTGTGGCCCTGCATAGGTCCTCTAGAGTGCATACATTTTACATATGGTGGATGGGGAGACCAGGAATTTAAGGGGAAAAAAAGGTTATTTTAGAGATATTTAATGCCCAATACACCTTTAAAAGACTGAGCCTCCACACCCATCCACTTCCATAGGATTTTGGGCTCTGATCTGCTCATTTTGGAATGTGGGCCTTGACATGTCAGCGTCAAGCATGACCTTTCCATTGACAAAAGTTATATACTTTTGAATGGGATTAGGTTTCAGGTAAGAAAGGTTTCACTGATCTATGCCCCTTGTCTCCTCTCTCTGCTGCCCTGAAAGATACAATCCATATATTTTCTGTCTGACCATCCTTAAGCCATTCCATAATACAATATATATTAGTTTGCATAATAATATTTTCCCTTTAACATAGTGTTGCCATTTTACAAGATTCTTCCTATGAAACCATATAGGAAATGTCACTAAGCAACTCTTTTCAATTAATATTTCCATTCCTATTTTCACCTCATTATTTTAACTTGGGTATAGTCACTGCTGGCTATGATCATTAAGACAAGCTGCTTTTTCATAATTAATGTCATGTAATGGTAACTCACACAATCTGGAATGTCAGTGTATAATGTGGTGCTCAAACCATTCTTCCAAAATGCTTCCAACTGTCTGGGGAACTATTCCAGATAATTGGGATTCTTTTAATGTATTCTATATGTTATTCCCACCAAAAAGCAAGAAATGAGCTTCAGGGTAAAATGCTGCCTATTCTGTAATCAATTTTATGATGTTGTGTAGCTCATTGAATAATATGCAAAGAAGTTTTATATGTCCAGTTTAAGCTTCTTTGCAGTTATTCTTGGAGTAACTACAAGGGTTTGAAATATGTAGAAAATTGACAGGACTATCAGCAATAGTTTCTGGATTCTCTTTCTGCTTTTCACATTTTCACAAATAAGTATATTGTTGGTACTTACTTGAAAAGTTATACAATTATATACAATTATACAATTATATTACATTTTCTTGCTTCCAAAATAAGTTAAAAATTACTCCCTTGGCCAATTTATCTGAGACTTGAATGGCAAATAGCAATCAGTGTGGTGTACCTTCCCACTAAGCAAGTTCAAACAACAGATTATTTCATTTTATTTTGTTTTTGCAGCCTGCCAGGCACAAACCAAGAAAAAAAACAACTAGTGTATTGTTCTTTGCTGAGTGTGAGGGACTCCTTGCATTTTGTGGCTGCAAAATAAAATATTTTTGCTTTATTATTGACTGAATAACAACAACAACAACAACAACAACAACAACAACAATAATAATAATGTGTGTGTGTGTGTGTGTGTAAATGCACACACACACACACACACACACACACACGACTGGTCCAGGTTCTACAAACCATAATTTAAAAGCTCAAAGTTAACAGAGCACATGAACATGTTGAGCTACGAACTGATCAAAGCAACATAAATAGTTTTTGCAAATTCTGTATCAGCAGGACATAAAGAGTATGTGCAAAGTATAAATACATGCCATACCTGTGTAAACCAATCTAATCTAACACTGAAAGTTATTTTTGCAATTTACAACTTACTAGCAATACCTGTTTCTGAAACAAAATAGTACATTCAAAAGAAAGGTATGTCCATCTGCAAAATAAAGCACAGCAGAAAATACACATACAACCCACCAATATGAATTCTAATAGGTTTGCAGCCTCACTCACTTAATTTCAGTAAGCTATTTTACTGAAATCATTGTCTTGAAATAGTTAGTTAAAGTCTATGTATCAGACTGGGCACAACTTACTCCCTAGGAAAGAATGACCCTTGCCTCTATAGGTGTTAGAGAAAAGATACTTTTACTAGAGATGCTGAGTGAGGTGTCCTGAGGCAATTCTGAAGAAAAACTGTGAAAATCATACAATGAAAGCAATCCCCAGTGTCCAAAACCCTCCCCCTGTGAGAGTAGTCCAATCAGATTTTGTTCTGATGTTTTGGGAACCCGGTGCCCCAGGCACTGCTGTAAATTCCTTTCCCAGGGCCGGCGTTCTTGAAGGGAGGAAGATGGCTCAGTTTGGTACTTATAGTTCCTGTTAGTGTCCATATTACCCAATTTCCCACAGCATTCTTTCACATTTCTGCTACTCTTCTCCTCCCAAATGCTTCCTCCCGCCACTTATGGCACTTGCTAGTGAGTTTCAAAGAAAGCAAAGATTGGCAGCTGACATTATGTGTTAATGGGGAATATTAGGACTGAAGACTGTTGCTTTGTTTGGCACAGGGGCGCCAAAAGTTCAGCACTAAATTCCCTCAATGGGATTTTTTCCAGTCCAAGAAAACATAGGAAACAGATTATGCTTATTGAAGAATACATAACTTTACAACTGTCTACACGCCTGCAAATAAAAATATTTTGTGAGTTAGAATAATTTGTAAGAAGGTCCAGATTTATTTCAGGGTTATCCTGTCTAAGAAGCTAGTCCTTTATCGTTGATGGAGATGGTGCACACATTTTTCAATTTGTTCTTCTTAAAAGCATGTATGAAATCAAAGAATTCTAATTTTAAATATAAATTAACAAAATACTAATAAATAACCATGGCTTTACTTATTACTTGAGAAGGTATGTGTAAATGACTTGATGGGTACCCATTTACTGAATGTTATTCATGAATGACTCCTCATGCAATTTTTTTCTTTGAATGAAGTGGTCCTTGTAATATTGATTTTATTTCTATATAATAAAACAAATACAATGCTTTCAGCAACCATTAAAAATCTCCCAGAGAACTACTCAAGAAATACAATGCTTTCCTTAAGGTCATGTTTTGGTTCCATCTAATTCTCATTAATCTTTCTAATTCATTTTTCTGCTTTTTTTGACACTTAGACAAACATCACAGTAGGCCTTGAAAGCTGAGCAACTTTTAAAGTTCTCTTGAAGGTAGAAGACATTTACACTGTAGACAGAAAATTAAAATAGAATTTTAATTATATATTTAATTTAATCTTATAGTCCATTTTTTATTTTCTTTCTCCCTACAGTTAAAGCTTATCGGATCTCACAAATCAGCTAAGAAACCTTCAGGTTTACAGATAACTCTAGGTAACTCTAGGTAACTCTAGGTAATTTTCTTTATCTGTTGGTCACAGTGGCAACTGGATCATAGTGGGTTTTTTTAATTTATTTCTCATTATTATACTCGCATGGTGATTTTATCTATAAGTATTTTGGTGTTGTGATGCGTCATGGTAAATGAAACAGAGAAGAAGCCTATATATATATATTACTAAAATTATTGGGTCTGTAACCCTTAATTGGGTGAAATGGTGTCATAGGACAAAACTTTTTCGTACAATTATCTCAAATGAGCAAACTTACAGAATGCCAGGACCCATTTCTCCAAATGGGAATGACATTTTGGAAAGTTCTTGCGTTTCAGCGAGGCTGCAGTTCAGCACCAGCACTGTAGTTTTGTGGTCACATGATCTTTATTTAGAATATTCCCTGACACTTTTCCAGAAATCAATGCGGAAATCTGGGAGGTTTGCCAGGAAAAATTCAATAAGGATCATGTGACTACAACTGACAGTGGGAGTGTAGAGGCAGATTTGGACTTGTAGCTTCCTTCCTCGGAAACTTCCAGGAGGAAAACCAATGGGGAATATTGCAGGGAAGGTTGCAAGTTGCTTGGGTAAGTCATGTGATCTCCATGTGGCCCTTTGTGTTCATGCCCACCAGTCAGTTGTGATTACATGATCTACTTTTTAAAGTGTCCCTGACAGCTTCCCACAACTCAATGGAGAAGGCAGCACAGCTTCCTAACTGTTCTGAGGTGATAATGCAACCATACAACTCCAAAAGAAATACAATATTTGTTTTTTAAAAGTTACATTAAAATATCATCAGCATAATTGTACCGTATAGAAAGAGAGGTGAGGTTTCAAAATCAAAAGAGAATACCAAATGTCAGGAAGCAGCAACAAGTGGTATAGATAATGAAACAGGGGATGAAAGGGCTAAACATCTCCACAATGAAAAGGAAAGGTACAGAATGAGGAGAGAAGGACAGACAGAAGAAGAAAGAGAAGATCAATTCAAGGAAATTGTAGGAGACATGAATTATTGCAACAGTTTCTTAACATGGCAATATCCACCTTCAACAATAAGACGTCAATAGAAAAAGAACAAGGCGAATATATGTGACGTGTATGCCACAATATTTCTGATCATGTTGGTGTCATAGCCAAAGTCTGTCCTCATGGTTGTGCTCTCCTATTATCTAGAGAAATCACCAATTTCTGCTGTGTGAAGAGAAAGGCCAGGGTAGGTAATTTGCAAACTTTCTTCTTTAATAAAATGTTTTCTTCTTCAATTTTAAAAGTTTTTTTTTGTTTAAAAAAAAACACAAAAGCAATCTGCCTGTGGTCATTCTGTTTCTTTCTTTACGCAAGATTGACCCAGGTTGTCTAATTTTATATTAGAATTCTACACTGCAAATTTCTATTAAGCAATGCAAGGCCATATATATATTAACATTAGATTCCTATCATTCTATAAATAAAATATCACTATGGATGTTACAGATATAGCAAAAGTTTTAAAAATATATTGAATAAATGTGTAAGGAAATAACATAGGGTGTTAAATTGGCCCTATAATCCTGCTTGCAAGAGTTTTCCCCTTCTATGGGGATTAAGACTTTCATTTTTCATGCCATTTGATGGAAAAGGTGTCTTGAATCCTTTTAAAAGAACTATACCTCTAGGGAGGAAGCCAAAACTTGATAACTTGTCAATTTGCAGAAAGTGTTTCAGACCAAACGCTTATATAGCACCTAAAAAAATGCACCGAAGAAGCTCTTTAAATGATCCCACTGTTGTTCTGTAACCACTGGCTCCTAAAGCACATTATACAAATGCACACACGCACACGCACACACATACACACAGAACACCCCACCCCACGCCCCACACACATAGCAAATAGCAAAGGACAGCAGCCTATTTGCTTCTGCTATCCTCCATAAATTTGTTTAGCCCCTTTTTAAACCACTTATATTCTTACTATTCAGCCCATCTAATACTAATTAATTCCTAAATTTAAAGTATGTAGATCTACCAGATGTAGTATGAACAAATTGGGATGACCACTAACGTAAGTATCAGCAAATAATTATTTAAATTGAATATATCCTTCACTTATGTTTCCTGATTCTGTCTGCTTCTAACTTTGATCAGTGATATCTACTTCTAATAATGTAAATCAATAGGAAAAATATAACTGCATTCTTATTATCTGCACCATGCATAATTTTGTATATTTCTACCATGTCCTACAATGCTGTCTTGGTACAAAAAAAAATTAGGCAACTAAAAATCTGGGACCATTTATTAGCATTTTGTTAATGTTCCACTAATAACCAAGGTAGAGATAAGGGCCCCCAGTTTAAAGAATAAAAAGACATGGAGAGTTGAGACCAGTGGTAAAATCTAATTTTTTTCACCACCGGGTCTATGGGCGTGGCTTGGTGGGAGGTCATGTGACTGAGTGGGCGTGGCCAACTCAACATCACT